>PVKS010014628.1:0-47927 GCA_004027875.1 Aplodontia rufa
GCTAATAAATGTATAAAGTATTATTAGCATTCAAATGTATAAAACTTAAGATTGGGGCTGGAGCGGTGGCTCAGTGGTTTCTGCGCTTGCCTGGCAAGCACAAGGACCCGGGTTCAAACCCCAGCACCATATACACAACTAAGTGTTGGAGCAACGAAGGCCATGTGAAAAACTAAACAAAGTTGTTTCTTTCTCTGTCTCTCTCACTGCCCCTCTCTCTTTAAAAAAAAAAAAACCAACTTAAGATTGCAATATGATGCTATTTTATGCCCACTATGTTGGTAGTACTTAAGTCTGACCACACCTAGTGTTGGGAAGGAAGATGAGCAATGATATAACCATTTACTATTTACCATTGATATAACCATTACCATAACCATTTACCAAACAAAATTGAAGATTCATATACTCTATAACTAGTAAATATGGATATTTATACCCTTAAGAGCTCTTTCACATTTGTTTTAGAATTTTAACAGAAAGTTCATAATAAACAAAATAACTGGAAACCAATAAAATATTCATTAAAGTTGAACACATAAGGTTTAATATATCATACAATGGAATACCATATAGAAATAAGAAAGAATGAAATGGGATCTTTCAGAATGACAGATAAGGACCTGGGTGGGCTTGCTCCTCAGCAAAATAACAACTTAACCAGTGAAAATTATAAAATACAAAAAATTGGAGTCCATGGAAATTATCTTTGTAGTTACCATGAATGAAAAAAATGTTCATCTAAAAACCCAACTTAATCACAGTAAGAATACATTAATATTTAAAAAAGGTCATAAACCATTACAAAATGGGATTTATTCTAGGAATGTAAGGTTGGTTCAACACATAAAAATCAATCAATGTATTATACCATATTATTAGAATAAAAACCAAAAAGAATAGATGCAGGAAAAGCATTTGAAAACATGAAAAGTGTGTAAAGGAACTTCTTAACCTGATAAGAATCGTGAAGATCGTGTGAGGAAAACACTCAACTAGCATCACATTTAATGGTAAAAATGGAAGGCTTTCTTTTTCTCTAACATTAGGAACTAGACAAGGTGTCCATTCTTGTTCCTTCTATTCAATATTGTATTAGAGGCTCTAGCAGAAGAATTAGGCATGTAATTTTTTCTCCACATGGGGAGGAAAAAATAAAACTTTATTTACAGATGACATGATTTTTTTTCTATTTAAAAAGTTCCTAAGGAATACATAAGAAACATTTAGAACAAATAAGCTAAACAAGATTCCAGAATACAGAAATAACATACAAAAATAAATTGCATTTCTATACACAAGCAATGAATAATCTGAAAATGAAATTAAGAAAACAATTCCATTTACAATACTGTCAAAGAGAATAAAATACTTACGTTTAACAAAACAGTGCAAGACTTGGACACTGGAATCCTGTGTAATGAAGCCTCCATCAAAACCCAAAAGGGCAGGGTCCAGAGAATTTCCATTTGGCCGACTGTGTGGGGGTTCCTGGAGGGAGGACCCTGCAAGTTCTATGCTCCTTCCCATCCTTCTAATGTACTGGTAAAAGAAAGTAAATTGATTTTCCGAGTTTTATGACCTGCTGCTCTAGTAAATTATTTGAATCTGAGGAGGGAGGTCATGGGAATTCTGATTTTTAACCATTGATCAGAAGCACTGGAAAAAGACAACCTGGGGTGTATGATTGTTATTGGAAGTGGGAGGCAATCTTGTGGGATTGATTACTTGGTGGGTTCTGATGCTATCTCCAGAGAAATTGTAGCAAAATTGAATTGCATTGGAGAATGCCCAGCTATTGTTTGCTGCAGAAAGGAATTGATTGATTGGTACTGGATGGGGAGAAATCCCCATACACATTTTGGTGACCAGAGTCACAGAAGTATTCTAAGTTGATTGTTATCACCAGAGTATGGAGAAAAAAATCAGCTTGATTTTTTCCCTCTTATCATTACTAGTATAACAGTAAGACATATATCTGCTTAAGATAGTTAATATTTATACATAATATTATATAAGTGATTTGTGTCTATCTTTTAATTTATATCTTTATTTAAGATCCACATCTTGCATTTTGGTTTTAAGATACGTGAAATTATTTTTGTACATTGCATCTTCTCTGGAAATAACTGTTTTATTTTAGCATTTGGTTTTAAAAACAGCTTTATAATACTATTAAGACATTTCAAAATATGAATACTGTCCAGCCCTTTCATATTTCTGACTTTCCAATTTTTTTCACATTTGGTGTCGATTGGAATGCATCTTGAAAGTTTTTTTCTGAGATAAGAATGTAAGTAGTCTATTTTCTGGGCTCTTTTATGTCTGAGAATGTCTTTGTGTTGCCCTTATGTAAAAATAGCATTTTTTATTATAAAATTACTGGGTCAGAGCACTTCTCCCAGAATTCTGGGGGTTGTTCCATTATTTCTTGGAATTTAATATTATAGGAAAGGAATTTGGAGTAAACTGATTATTTTTTGTTTGTTAGAAATGTCTTCTTTTATTCAACTTGAATACCAGTAAGATATTTTATTTCTATCATGACTTCAGTCATTTTTTTCTAGTTCTTATCTGGAAATGAGTCACTTAATTGATTTTGCCTGTAGTGAGCTTCAAAGCACAGCTCTTCCTTCAACACAGGAAAAATATTTTTCCTGCTATTGAGTTCATTCTAGACTCTAGCTTTTCAATTTCTAGAATTTCTTTCAACTATTTCCTTCATTTCATTTCTTCGCAGAAATGTTCTCAAGTTTTGCTTCTGTTAGATCAGATCTCTCCTGCCACTTCAGGCTTGTGTTACTCAGGTAACTCCAATTTCTGCTCCTTTTTCACTCTACTTCTGTCTTCACATGACATTCACATGACATATCTTGTTTGTGTACCAATTTCCCTCTTCCTGTAAAGACAACAGTAAGATGAAGGGCCCACCCAACTCCAGTATGACCCCATTGTAATTATTTATTTTTTTGGTACCAAGGATTGAATTTAGAGGTGTTTAACCACTGAGCAACATCCCCAGCCCTTTTAATATTTATTTTATTTGAGACAGGGTCTTGCTAAGTTGCTTAGGGCTCACCAAGTTGCTGTGGCTGTCTTTGAACTCATGATCCTCCGGCCTCAGCCTCCCAAGTTGCTGGCATGCATCACCACATACAGCTATGACTCCATTTTAAATTTACTAATTACATCTGCAACAACCTCATTCCCAAATAGGTTCACATTCACAGATGCATTTCCTATCTTATTTTAATCCTGGTTCTCTTTCTCTTCCCTTCTCTTTTCTTTTGTTCTCTCTCAAGCTGGTACCATACTGAGGAGGTCTGCATTATCACTCATTTCCATCTCTGATCATTAGTTTTCTGGGACTTTTAATATCTCTTTAGCTATTAGATAAAGGAAATTGGGAAGGAAGGATGGAGAAGGAGTACTCTGTAGAACCTGGAGGCTGGCAATATTGGCTTAGTGTTCTTACTGATTTAGAAACAGAGCAAGGTGATCGAAGCCGGGTGGTTTATGAGTGGCAGCCCCATCAACTGTGCACATTTGTTTCAAGTTCTGGTGTTAAGTGCTTTTTAGTTTTAGAATGTAGCGTTGCTGATGATATTTGTCTTCACTTTTCATCTTGTATTTTTTTCACATCTTTTATTGGTGCAATTTGTACATATTGATTTATTGTTACATATTCATACATGCACACAATAGAACAATATAATTTGGCCAATGTCCCACCCAAGTATCTTGCATCTTTATAATTAAGTATTTACTAAGAAGTTGGATACATGACTAAGGAAATCACTTTACAGACAGTTTTCTTTCAAACTGGATTTTAGAGCTTATACTTTGCATTTTAATATTGCTGGTTATTAGAGAACTAAGATTTTTTTTTCCATTTAAACAGATAATTGTCAATTGAGAAAACTACTTTGGCCTAGTACCCTGTAACAAATTACCACAGACTGGGTGGTTAGAAGCCACAGAAATTTATTATCTCACAATTCTGGAGATCAGAAGCCTGAAATCAAGGTATCATAATTAGAGCTCTGCTCACTCTGGAGGATCTGGGGAAAAGGAGGTCTTTGCCTATTCCAGTTTCTGGTAATTGCTCACAATCTCTGCTTTCTGTCCACACATGTCAGTTGCTGTCTCTGCCTTCACATCTCCTTCTCTGTGTATGAAAAGGCTTCCTCTGCTTCTCTCTTTAATCTTTCTTTCTTTCTTTTTTTTTTTTGCCACCAAGGATTGAACCCAGGGGTGCTTTACCACTGAGTCACATCCCCAGCCCTTTTTTATATTTTTATTTTGAGACAGGGTCTTGCTAAGTTGCTTAGGGCCTCACCAAGTTGCTATGGCTGTCTTTGAACTCATGATCCTCTGGTCTCAGCCTTCCAAGTTGCTGGGCTTACAGGTGTGTGCCACCATGCCTGGCCTCTGCTTTCCTCATAAAACAACACCTGTGATTGCATTTAGGACATGAATCATATATCTCTTCATCTTAAGATATTTATTATATCTGTAAAGTCCTTTCCCTTTATAAGATAAAATTTAAAGGTTCTAGGCATTAAGACTTGATATCTTTAAGGGACCATTATTCTGCTTATCTCAGATACCATGTACAATGATCCAGCAACTGCGCACGCGCGCACACACACACACACACACACACTTCTTTTTCCCTATCAAAAGTCATGCAAAAAAAAGAGCTAATTGAAGCATGACTTATAAAAGGCAGAAACTGGAATATCCACCAAATCCATCAACAGTAGAGTAGATGAATAAGCTTTGATGTGGTCATACAGTGAAATACTTTACATCAATGAGAATGAAAGTACTAACTACACACAAGCACATGAATGAATCTCACAAATGTAATATGAATGAAAGAAGACAGATTCAAGTGTAAGCCCCAAAAGAGTCCACTTACAAAATAACAAAAACAGAAAATGAAATTGTGGTGTTGAAAGTCAGAATAGTGGTTTCCTCCGAAGGGCACTGGTCAGAAGAGGGTGCAGGTGGGTTTGGAGGTTCTTGTAAGATTTTTTGGCCTGGATGCTAGTTCCTCAGGTAAACTGGCTTGGTGAGAGTTCACAGAATCTCCCACTGGTGTGTGTTACAAACAAAGGTATAATTGAATGAAAAAGAATACCAACAGTTCTTTCAGGATCAGCAGAATTTTCAGGACAGCAGCCAGGGTCTCTGACCAAGAGGAGGAAGATGTTGCCCAGGCTTTGGGTTTTAGGTGTTAGAGGCTACCTGAGCCTAAAACAGATGGGTGAGGCCAATAATATTTAGAGAATATCATCTCTTCTCAAATTCTTCAAAAAAAACATAAAAAAAAACAAATCAGTGGAGAAAGACGGACCATTAGATAAAGCAGAGGGAGGATCTTCAGGTAGGAAGTTGGGTCAGTTAAGCCAGGAACTATGAAGAATTAAACTGTCCAATATAATAGCTAACAGCCACCTATGGTTATTGATACTTGAGATGTGGCCAGTGCGATATAAAATGTTATGTATATTAGGTTCTGTTTAAGTCAGTTATTTTGTTGTTGTTGCTGTGTCTAAAAGATCTGATCGGAGCAATTTTAAGGAGGCAAAGTTTATATGGGGACTCACAGGTTCAAAGGTCTCAGTCCATAGATAGTAGGCTCCATTCCTCAGGGTTCGAGGTGAGGCTGAACATCATGATGGAAGAGTGTGGTGGAAGAAAGTGTCTCAGGACATGGCACTCAGGAAGCAAAGTGAGCTCTGCTCATCAAGGACAAAATATAAGGCTTGCTCTCAATGACCTACTTCCTCCAGCCACACCCTACCTGCCTGCAGTCATCGCTCAATTAATCTCTACCAGGAGATGAATGCACTGATTGGGTTAAGACTCTCCTAACCCAACCATTTCACTGCTAAACGTTCATGCATTGTCTCTCTTACACATGAGATTTTTGGGGACACCTCAATGAAAACTGTAACAGGTTCCAAAGACTTAAAAAAGGAACATCTTTTATATTAATTTCATGTTGAAATGATAATTTTTGGATATGTTGGGTAAGATTGTTTATATAATTAAAGGAAATTCCATCTGTTTTTGAAGAGAGAAAGGGATAGAGAAAGAGAGAGAGAGAGAGAGAAAGAGAGAAAGAGAGAGAGAAAGAGAGGGAGTGAAAGGGAAAGAATCAATTTTATTTATTTTTCATCTGTGTTTTGTTTCTCTGACACTAAGTTGTATGTGTGGTGCTGGGATTCAAACTCAGGTCCTCATGCATGCCAGACAAGAGCTCTAACCACTTAGAAGCTGGTCTAGTCCCCCATCTGTTTCTTTTTATTTTTTTTTAAATGTGACTACTAGAAGAATTAAAATGATATCATAAGGTGAGTATCTGGGATTTGTATTTTGTCTCTATTGGACAGTATGGATGTCCACCATGGTGGGCATGATAAGCAGTTGTTAGGTACGTGAGCTACTGTTTCCGTGCCCTTCTGGCTAATATAGGAGTTGGACAAATACCTGATTTGGTCTAGTTGCAAAGTGGAAACCCTGAAGAGAACGGAATTGGTAAGTTAACAAGAGACTTGTTAGTTCAGAGTTTTTATATCTATGGGAAATCTAACAGTTCAAATCTGTGAGTTCAGAACTAAGGTATCAGTGCTTATCTGTGGTTACATAAGCTCCTAACACATAAACCCAGTGTACAGATTAGCAAAAGCATCTTCTTGGGAGAAGATGGTGAAGTAAAGGGGGCAGAGAATGGTCATTGAAATCAAACATTCCCAAATTGCTGCAGAAGAGCTGTACTTGTAGGTTGGGTGGGCTTCAGTGACATTAGTTCCCTGGACCTCATTTTCCACAGCTATACAATGGGTTTATTGATATCTACCTAGTAGGGTAGGTGTTAGGTTTGAAATAATGCGTAAGGGATATAGCACATAAATGACTGTCCAAATACGGCAGTTGCTTTCATTCTTGAGTTCATTCATTAAAAAGTCTACACAAAACACAATGTACATTTTGTAGTCCTTTATAAGAAAAATACTAAAGGTTCATTTTTTTGATAGAGACAAAGAAAGGGAGAAACAACTTTATTTAGTGTTTTCACATGGCCTTTCTTGCTCCAATGCTTAGTTGTGTACATGGTGCTGGGGTTTGAACCCGGGTCCTTGTGTTTGCCAGGCAAATGCTGAAACCACTGAGCCACCGCTCCAGCCCTCTTTTGTATATTCTTGAGATACTTTAGGGCCGTCTTGGGTCATTCCAAACATTTGGTTTCTGTAGAAAAGAATGAAGATAAGCTCACACAGGGAAGGCTGGTCCACAGGACATCTCCTTTTTCAGCTTGTGTACATTTAGTTTTAAGGAATTAGTGCTTGGATCACAAATAATTACTCTGCATGCAAACCTGCAATAATGACAATTTGCTCCTTCTAGTTCCAGATACGAAAGGACCACTTCATCAATCATCCTCACAGCTACCCATCAGTCTGTCATCATGGTATCAGAGAGATGTTTTGGCAGGCTCGCTGCAGGGCGCACGTAATCAGTAGAGACGGCACACTTAACTGTGATTGATGCCAGTCTTTTGAAAATTTCTTCTGCCAGACCCTTCCATCATTCCGTGGCAGTGTTTTCCTGAGTGCTAAATAATTTCTCTGAATTATCACAGTCACTTTATAGACTGACTTGCAGAGATGTCTTTTGTCACAGCTGCCTTTGGAAGGGTTTTAATCTTGTATGTTCCTTCTTTTGAAACTTGTGATGTGTCTTTCCATGTTTCTATCACCCTTTCCATTCATCACAGTAGGATACATTTTTTGAGGTAAATAAAAGGGATATAATAATCAGTTTGGTTGGACAGGTGTTTGAAATTCATTTCCAATTCTTCATTTGGCTGGCAGCATGACTTTGAAAATACAATTATTACTATGCCTTCATATTTCTTTTTATTAGACATTATGGTTTTTAAGAATTTGAGATTTCAGACAGATCTAAATAACATGGTCCTCTCCCTTATGATCTGGCATTTGATGTTGGCCATGGGAGCATTACAAATTTGAATTCATGAGAGGCAGCCTCAGTTCCCCTTCTTTTCTTCTCCTCATCCTTGATTCCAACTCTCAGCCCAGATGAGTAACTGTTATAGGACCATTAGTAGATGGCAAATTCAGGTGGTTTCAGTGACTCCTCTGTTGAAAGAGTCATGTAATTGAAAGCTAGAGGCTTGTGAAAACAAAACACTTACTTTACCCTTTTTCCTGAAAAGTGAACTACACTTTCATTTAATGGTACCAAAAAAGTCACTGAAAAAATAGATAAAAGTGTTCCAATAAATTTTAAAATATTTCTATCATCCCAAAACAAGCTGGATCTAATAGCAGTCACACTTGGTTTCACCCAAACCCCAAGCCATAGGCAACTACTAATGTACTTTTTATTTCTATATATTTACCTTTTCTGGACACTTCACATAAATCAAATTGTACAATATGTGTGTTTTTGTTGTTGTTAACTTCTTTCACTTAACATAACGTATGAAACCTTATTCTGTATTATAGCATGTATCCATAATTGATTAATTTTCTGGATTGTCTTTTATTGCCATATTCCATTGTATGGATATACTATATTTTATTTATTCATTCATTGGTTGATGACATTTGGGTTGTTTCTCTTTTTCGGTTATTACAAATAATACTGCCATGAATGTTTGTGTGAAGGTTTTTATGTAGACATATGGTTTCAATTCTCTTGCATGTTCTAGAGTAAATTGCTGGGTTATACAGTCACTGTCTACAAATTTGGATAGGAGTCCAGATTGTTTTCCAAAGCAGCTGTACTAATTTAGATACCCACCATCAGTGTTTGGAAGCTCTAATTTCTCTACATCCTTATTAATACTTGCTGTCTTTTTTATTATAACTATTCTAGTACTTATGACGTGGTAGCTCATTATGGTTTCGATTTATTTCATTAATGACTATACTATGCATCTTTTTATGTGCTTATTGGTCGTTTATATATCTTCTTTGGAGGAATGTCTGTACAGATCTTTTGCCATTTTAAGTCATTATTTATCTTTTTATTACTGAGTTAGAGTTCCTTATATTTTTTAATGCAAAGCACGTATCAGATATATAATATGCACTATATTCTCAACCTTTTTCCAAGTATAAACATTTTCATTTCAATGAGTCCAGTAAAACTATTTTTCTTTTATTATTTGTTTTTAGGTATAATAGGTAAGAAATTATTGCCTGATCCAAATCACAAAGATAATGCCTGCATTTTCCTTTATTCAATTAATTTTTATGTATGATGTGAAGTATCCAACTTTATTTTTTTGTGTGTGTGAATATCAAATTGTCCCAGCATGATTTGTTGAAAAGATCACTCTTTCCCCCTTGAATTATCTTGGCATCCTTGTCAAAATAAATTAAATACTATATTTATACACACACACACACACACACTTATAAATTATGTGTGTGTGTATATATATATAGTACGTAGTATATAATATAGTTTGTATCTCCCTAAAGGTTCATGTGAAACATTTTGAGTTTTTGTGGGACATCTTGAATTCTCATAGGAGGGTTTTAATAAAAAGAATGAGCCTGGACTCTCCCATCCTCTCTGCTTCCTGTCTTGAGGTATAATTTTCTCGCTTTTGCCAAACTATCCACCATGAGGTGATGCAGTTATGGGATGGCCTTTACCACAGATCCTGGGAGCAAAGAAAAATCCCAGCTGAAATTGTGATAAAGATATTTTAGGAAAAATATAGGATCTAGAAGAGAGGCAAGGGATGGGGGATGGGAGAAGGGAGGAAGAGGGGTGCAGTGGGGGTATTGATCAAACTATATTGCTCTATTGTGTGCATCTAGGAATATGTGACAACAAATCCCATCATTATGTACAACTATAATGCACTAATGAAAAAAATATTGAAGTGAATCTTGTAGATCAATTTGAGGACTCTTTACTAAATTTTCTGATCTGTGAAATCAATTTCTTCCATTTATCTAAGTCCTTAATTTCTTTTAACAATATTTACAATTTTCAGAATGTAAGTTTTGCACTTTTTTTGTTAAAATTGTTCCCAAGTATTTGCTTAATTTTGATGTTTTTTAGGTGGAATTGACTGTTTTAATTTAATTTTTAATTTGCTCATTGTAATGCTAAGAAATACTATTAGAAATAGCCAAGATATGTACTCAACCTAAATGTTCATAAAAAGGTGAATGGACAATGAAAATATTATATTATATATATGCATAAATACACACATATATAGAATACTATTCAGCCTTTTAAAGGGACATTTTGTCATGCTATAACATATATGAATTTGGAGGACATTAAGTGAAATAAACCAGGCACAGAAAAATAAATACCACATGATCTCAATTATATGTAGTGTATAGAAAAGTCACACTCATAAAAGTAGAGGGTAAAATGATAGTTACCAGTGACAGGAGGCTGAGAAGCTATAGAAATGCTGTTTAAACAACACAAAAATTCATTTATCAAGAAAGAATAAGTTCCAGAAATATATTGTATACCATGGTAATAACTATTAATAACCATATATTATATTATGTACCTGAAAATTTCGGAGATATTTTGTGTTCATATTACAAAAAGTAATAAATATATGAAATAATATATATGTGAACTAACTTGATTTAGCCATTGCACAATAAATATCTATATTAAAACATGCTGTACACTACAACTATATACAATTTTAATTTTTTTTAAAGAGAGAGGGACAGTCAGCAAGAGAGAGCAAGAGAGAATCAATTTCATTTAGTTTTTCTTGTGACCTTCATTGCTCTGACACTTAGTTGTGTACACGGTGCTGGGGTCCAAACTTACGTTCCTGCGTGCTTGCCAAGCACCGTAACAGCTAAGCCACCGCTCCAGCCCCTGTGATTTTAATTTTTCAACAAAAATATATAAAAGTAAACATTAAAAAGAAATACAATTGGAATTTGTATATTGATCTTACATCTAGCAACCGCACTGAATAGAACTTATTTATTAGTTTTAATACTAATTGAGTTTTTGTTGGAAATTGGACTAGAGGCCATTCATGTTATGTTTTAGCTAAGGAGCTGTCTGCATTTTGCCCATGTCTAGAGATTTTCTGTGAGCCTGATTTTAAAAGCAAAGGGCTTCTTAATCTAAAGGAAGAAATCTCTAAGCAGCATAGCATTCAGGCAGTTGCATGGATACAGTTGGCAGTTTTTTGCCAAATTTATTGTGCTTATCAGGAGCAGAAAGCAGAGCAGAAATAATTTGAAAAAGTTGGACTTGAGAGATGGGAGTAAAACTAGGATTAAAGAAGTTACAGTTGTTAAAAATATTACCACCACTAAAGAAATGCTAAAGATTTTGCCCAGAGGCAAAAAGAAAGACAGCTAGAGGCCATCTCAGGAATTGACAAGACCACTTCCATCTCAGGCTCAAGGGACTAAAAATTCCCATGAGAAAAGACCAGTTGGGCATCCTCCTTGCACAGTGGGGCCTAGGAAGTTGTTTCACCAAGCTCAGCCACCCAGGCACACACGGCTGCTGCGGTTGTGGTCCCTGTAGCCTTGGCTCGAGATGGTGGCAGTCCTTGGCAGCAACCACATGGTGCTGGTTCTGCAGGATTGCAGGATGCTTGAATTAGGGGATCATGGAGGCTTCCCCTGAGATTTCAAAGGAAGGCCTGGGAGGTCAGGCAAAGTGCCCGGGGGTCCAAGTTACTGTGGGCAGCCTCTGAGAAGGTGATGTGTGGAAATCTGAGGAGGAAACTGCAGCTGCAGTGGAGACCCCCAAGATCAAGAAATGCCAGTATCGTGGAACTCTGGCAAGGAAGCTGCAGGATTGAACGTAGACAAGGCAACAGAGAGGCCATGTGGACTGCAACAGCAAAGTCATGGGGCGGAGCTGCACCAACCCTTTGGTAGAGAACGTCACAATACCATGTGCTCCAGATGCTGGACTTGAGCCGTAGGACTTGTTTGCCCAGCTGGATTTCTGACTTGCTTTGGTCTCATCTCTTTTTTCTATGCTTCTACTTTTCTGAATGGAAAAATTTACTGTGTGCCTTTATATATTACACATATGTAACTTGATTTGATTTTTTCCAAATGTGTTTGCCTTTAATCTCGGTGGAGATTTTGGACTTGAACTTTGGGCAATCTTGGAACTGTTGAGACTATGAAAACTTTTGAAGATTGTATTTTACACTGTCAGATTGTCATGAGATTTTGGGAGCCAGGGGTGGAATGCTATGATTTCAATGTGAGGTGCCCCCCCCCCCCCGCAAAAGCTCCTGTGTGACAATTTAGGAAGGATGAGGTGAAATGATTGGGTTATAAGAAAGAGCCTTGACCCAATCACTGAGTTAATCCCCTGATGGGGATGAACTGGGTGGTAACAATAGGGTATGGCTAGAGGAGGTGAGACATGGGGGGTGTGCCTTTGGGGTATGTATTTTGTATCTGGCATGAGTTTCTCTCTCAGCTGCCTGGAGCCATGCCTTCCACCATGATATTCAGCCTCACCTCAAGCCCCAAGGAATGGAGTTGGCCTTCTATGGAGTAAGACCTCTGAAAACGTGGGCCCTTAAATCAACTTTTCCTCCTAAAGATGTTCTTGTCAGGTCCTTTGGTTGTAGTAATGAAAAAGCTGACTGAAACACTGTATTTTTCCAAAAGTTCTTAATCATCGTAGCCCTCTCCCATGTAGACTAGTTTGTTAGTCACCTTGTGGTGGAGTGCCCTTTCTGCCAAAACCAAGTCATACAATAGGTCATGTGGGGTATTGTCTCATTCCTAAAGCTTGAGGGACTCTAAAATTATCATGAGACACTTAGTGTCCTTTGTTATCATCTGTGGGCTTTAGTCATTTTCCAAAACAAGAAAGATGATCTTTTTCATCTGGTACACCATCCCAACAACAGAAACAAATCTACCCAAAAGTTTTGACAAGTGAATATATTTAGGATATATATAAAATAAATTATCTCTGTTATTTGGTGAATCATTAAAGCAACAAGGCAGTGTTATTTTTAGCCTGGTAAAACAACATCTAAGGTAATATAATTTGATGGCACAATTGAGCAGGGCAAACCTCTCAACCATTTGGCAAAGATTTCTTGCTGTTTAGGAAACAAGTTGTGCCCTTCTTTCTGACTGGTTCCAGATCACTGTTCTCTCCTCTGCCATGAATCACTTCTTATTTTGCTTCTGGTCATCTGATGGATTTCCAAGACTTCAGTTCTTGCTTGAACAACAGCCACAAAAGTGGTCTCTGAAATGATGGGGTGAAGGAGTGGGAGTGGTGAAGGGGGATACTGTTTTCTTCTTTACCAATGTGCTAAGTAAGTATGGACACAGTTAATCCCATGTTCTGCTGCCCAAACCAGTAGGGATCTTTACAAAGCCTCTTTGAAAACTTGGGTGTAACAGGAAGGAATCATATCTCAGAGGAGCTAAAGTCTAGATAGTACGATGACCTCTTACTTATGAGGAACAACCCCCTCCTCCTCGGACCCATCTTGGGACTGGCAGTTCTGACTTATTTTATAGCTACTTTCTGCATGGACAACAAATAATTACTTTTCTGGTTTGACAGGAAAAAAATGTAATATTAGAGGAGAATTCTTACCAAGAAAGCCGTAAATAGGGGCTTATGGAATGCACCTGTGTGTTTCTCCTAAGGAATTTCTGTAAGAAACAAGTTTCCCCAGTGCTAAAGCAGTAGGTCTAGATCACCCTCCACCTTCCATAGCAAACCCCCAGAGACATGACCTGCAGAGACTGACATTCCTTCCAGCTAGGGCCATATTCTTCTGAATCTTCTCTCTCAATCTTCCGGCTTAACGGAAGTGCTGGCACAGAGTGACTCGGGTCCTCCCTATTAAACTGTATTTGCTAACTCTACAAATTTGCTTGCAAGGGAAATGCTACCTAGGGTATGATGTATTTTTCTAATTACAACACTAGATCTTTAAAAATAACTTAAACTCCAAAGACTAGTAAAATGAATCCAGGCAAGCAGTTTCTTCAGTAGCACATCAAGCTCTGACAGCCCTGAACTACAGGGTTCTCAAGGGAGCTCAAGGCCTGAGTGAGCCTCCCACAGTGCTTCACTAATTCCCGAAGTGAGACTCAGGCGTGGGCAAGAGAGCCCAGTAATTCCAAGTCTGCTCGATCACACACTTTTTTTCCCAAGTCGTTGGTATCCAGGGACTGTGTTGCAAAATGAAAAGCTAATTTACTATAAAACATTTAATAAAGAAAAGACAACAAGGCAAATCCTCTTTTAATCTCATTGCATGCTCAAGTTACTGTTAAACTGAAACCACCGACAAGGATGTCTTAAAATTTTTCTTTACGGAAACAAAATTTATTTGTTCAATTTTTTTTCCTAGTAAACACCTAATCAGTGTTCTCTCTTCACCAGGCACTGCCATTGGTGCCACTGTAAGGAAAGAGGTTTGGTCTCTTGACTGTCAGCACTGTGTATTGTCATAAAGGATGCACATGTGTAGTTTCCTCTTGTATACAACAGAAAAAGGCAAATACAAAAATAAAGCACAAGTATAATATTATGTGCTCCCAGAAGTCATAATAAAGGCAATGATGCTAGGGGTTAGGATGAGATGCTAATAATATGATAGTTGCAGCTAATCATTCAGTTCAGCAATTTGAATGTGTGGTGGTATTGAGTCTTTACAATTCTGTGTGACAGATACTGTTCTCTTTCCTCATAAATCTGGAGACTGGGACTTGCTAAGGAAGGCACGGCCAAGTGGATATGGAGCAGGCAAGGAGACTTCACAGAGCAATATTATTTAAGTCCAAACCTGGAGGATGAATAGGATTTAGATAGATGTAGTTATGTGAGGTTGGAGAGAAGGGTGGAAGGCAGGGAACAGCCTTGGGTCCAGGGAACAGCCCAAGATGGAAGAAACAATAAGTTGGAAGCAAAAATAGTGGAACAGTTATTCTGAGAATGGAAAAAGGGTAACATTAAAATGGATAAAGAAAAGGTGATGTATATACATAATTTAATACCATTCAGACATAAAAGCATGAAATCCTGTTTTTTTTTTTTTTTACGATAACATGGACGGACCTGGACATCAAGTGCAATAAGTCAAA
The DNA here is from genome assembly GCA_004027875.1 of Aplodontia rufa. Classification (NCBI taxonomy): domain Eukaryota; kingdom Metazoa; phylum Chordata; class Mammalia; order Rodentia; family Aplodontiidae; genus Aplodontia; species Aplodontia rufa. Next base: position 15,150 of record PVKS010014628.1, read on the forward strand.
CACAGGAAGACAAGTCCACATGATCTCATGCATAAGTGAGATCACAAAACACTGGTTTAATAGATGTTGAGAGAAAAATAGTGGTCACAAAAGCCTGTGTAAATTAGTAGGGAAGGAGGAGAGGGAGAGGTTGACAGATGGGTACAATGGTATTGTTTGATAGGAGGAAGAAGTTCTGCTGTTGTGTGGCACAGCACAGTCAGTACAATTAACAATTAGGCATTATAGGTCTTAAGATAGAAGAGAATGTACTCACCATGAAGACCGAATAAAAGTTTAAAGTGAAGGACATATGAAGTTCCTTGAGTTGATTGCTATGCAATGTATACGTGAATCAAGTCACATTGTACCTAAAAAATATATACAGATATTTCTTACCCAATGAAACGAAGACACATCCAGGATTTAAAACACTCAGGGTGGATCACACACAGAGCAGACTTCAACAAATACAACCGAGGTGACGGAGGGAGCTCTGGGCTCCAGCCCCACGCTTTCACTTCCACTGGGCTACGTTATTTGGTAGTTAATTTATTGCTCATGCTGAAGGCATTTTTACTGTTATTTTTGATCTTTTAACCTGTTTCATAATTCCTTTCCTCTTCCACATAAACAGAAAGAAAATGTAGTCACAGTTGAGCAATAGGCTGGCAAAATAAACAAAAGCTTGGAAGGTAAGAGAGGTGAGAGCAAAACTGAATACAAGATGCCGCACAGCAACAGCTAGGACACTTGGAGGAAGCATGAAAGATTAAAAAAAAAAAATATATATATATATATGTATATATATATATCAGCTTCTTTTGTGAACACCTACTTTGTGCCAGCTCTTTATGTCCACTGTCTTTCCTAACTCTGCCAACAAGGCACTAGGATTCCTCTTCTATACCTGAGAATAGTTATACTCATAGGCACAAAATCTTGTTGGAAATCACTGCAGTTAGCAAGGGCAGATGCAGACTCTCAAACACTGTCTGACTCCAAATGTTATATTCTTTCCATTAGGATATGTTGCCTTCATGCAAATTAATAGTCATTTAGGGTAGTACATTTAAATATATACACACACACATATATATATAATATAAAACATAAGTGTATATGTTATATACTCAAGTATATATATTTATTAAATAATGTATATTTAATATAATATGAGTATTATACTATTATAATATTATGAATATTTACTATTTAATATATTGCTTACCAAAACCATGAGCAGGTTTTGAGTCAGCTATGCTTTGTAATCTCATAGCAAATTTTCGTGTGTAAGTATTTGAGAAACTACTGCTGAGTAAAACAGATACAATATTGACTCTGTTTACCATAATGCATTGGTATACTAAATGAGAAGTATGAAAAGCATTGGAGGTACTACTCAAACTACTCAAACCATTACATACTTTTTGTAGTTTTAAATATGGTCTTAAAATGAAAAGGATCGATTTTTATTTTTTGTGTGTGGCTTAAAATAATACTTTATTCATTATTCATATAAAACCCAAAGTAGTATCTGCCCAAAAAGGGAAGGTCCTCCCTTGTGTGACAGTAATGGAGCAACTCAGTTTCTTTCCCACTTGTGGTTCTGATGTTGGGTGTGGGGTCTTATTAGAGTTCTCTGTACCTGCCCAGTTGATGTGGTTTGAAGGTGAGGTGTCCCCCTAAAGCTCACGCTTCCTGAATTCAGGAAGGCCTCAGTGAAATGATTAGGTTATTAGAGCCTTAACACACTCAGTGAGTTAATAGGGTAATTGTAAGTTGGTAGTGTGTGGCTGGAGGAGGTGGTCATTGGGGGTGTGCTGTAGGGATATATATACTATGTGAACCTTTCCTCTTGGCTCTGCTTTGCCATGTGACACCTGAGGGGCTTATATCTCTGAAGCCATGCCTGCCACCGTGCTGTACAGTCTCACCTCCAGTCTTGAGGAATGGAGTCGGCCTCCTGTGGACTAAGATCTCTGAAACCAACTGTGAGTCCTCCAAATAAACTTTTCCTCCTGACATTGTTGTTACCAGGTCCTTTAGTCATATCATCAAAAAAAGCTGACTAAAACTCTGGTGGATGGGGGTAGAGAGAGAAGAGAGGTATTCCTCCTTCCTTCCTTCTTACTTATTATTATTATTTTTTGTTTTTGTCCTTTTTTCTTTGCTTCTTGTTCAAAAAATTATATTTTGAGCCAGGTGCAGTGGTGCATGCTTGTAATCCCAGAGACTAGAAAGGCTGAAGCAAGAGGATTGAAAGTTGGAGGCTGGTCCGGGCAACTCAGAGAGGCCCTTAGCTGGATTGGATACTGTCTCAAAATAAAAAATACAAAGGACTAGGGGTGTAGCACCCCTGGGTACAAGCCCCAAAAGATGGCTAATCTTTTAAAACATGGGAGAAGCTATTGAATAGATTTGGGGAAAGCGCCAGCTGAAGGCTGAGGAGCGGCTTCTTCACTGCATGCAGGCCTGCTTCTGACCATCTTCTAACTCCCTGACCTTGAAAGTGTCAGTCTTCCTCCAGACTGTAATGAATTGTCAAAATTTCATTTTCTGAAGACGGAGTAAGCTGAAATTTTATCTAAATAGAAGCTTTGCTCTGAGTGTGAATTGTTACCCCGTTTAATTTAAAATTTACTCAAAATCATTTAAATCTGCTTTATCTTTGTAAGTACCAAAGGAGTAAGAGTGCAATTCTATTGATTAAACTGTACAAATAGGAATAATAGATTTGTGCCCTTTATCTGATCCTAACCATGCCTTATGTCTGGAGGACTGTGTAAATTTCAAAGCCATTAGATGTATTTATTCTTGCCTTGGATTTGGTTAACATTCCTATGGTGTAGACAGTGTAGGAAATAGAATCAGTATTTGGTGGTATGAAAACTTGACATCCAGAGATAAGCGATTTTCCTATGGTCTCAGAGTTAGGAAACAGTTACTGAGAGATATAGTTTGGTCTCCTAGTCTAGTGTTCTTTCTACTGCTCTAATATCAGAGGGGATCAGTGAAGTCACTACAGATCTTACATCCATTTTGGGGGGACTCTATAACCACAGAGAGGGGTGAGACCTGAGGCTGATTTCTGAGAAAGTGACAGGGATTTTTTTTTAAGAGAGAGACAGTGAGAGGAGAGAGAGAGAGAGAGAAAGAAAGAGAGAAGCAATTTTATTTGTTTTTTTCATGTGGCCTTGGTTGCTCCAACACTTTGTTGTGTACATGGTGCTACGGTTTGACCCCACATCCTCGCGCATGCCAGGCAAGTGCTATAACTGTTAAGTTATGGCTTCAGCCCTGCCAGGGAATTTTTTGATAAGCAATTTTGAGATAACTCTATTTGGTAACCATCTCAACTAAGAGCAATATATTGTATAATGATATCTTTGGAAATTCAGGCTCATTAATTTACAATGTCAAAGGTCAGGTATTGAGTGAGGACAGAATGCTCCAAGTAGAGGAGATATTTGTGCAATTTCCTAAAAGTGAACTACAGTCTGAATCATGTAAAGAAACGAAAAAAAATTCAACAGAGTTGAATGACAGGTTGTAAGGGGAGAGTGGAATGAAATGAAGCTCAAGAGACAAGTGATGCTGGATCATGAGGATGCTGGACACTAAATTATTATAAGGTAGAGAGAGGTGACCAGATTTGTGTTGGAGACATACAACGCAGGCTAGTCTGAAGAGCGAGTTCAAGAGGGGAGTGTGGCAAGGCTGAAAGTTTCATTAGGGAGCGTTTTCATAGCACAGTGCGATATGGGCTGGGTTGTTAGCAGTGCGGACGGAGACAGGTAGACATACTTAGGAGAAGCAACAGGATTTGGTTAGTGATTATACGTTGGAATAAGATAAGGAGGCTTTGTAGGTATTCTTGAAGTTTTTAGCTTGAGCTATTGAGTCAATGATTGTTTCAATTCCAATTACCTGAGCAAGAGTTACAGAAGAAAGTACGTTTTGGAAGGCTGATGAAGAATTTGAGAACTTACGGCATCCGGGTAGAATGTTCAGTAGGCGGTTTTAGATATGTGTCTGAATCTCTAGGCTGGGACCATACGTTAAAGAGGCACCACTGGAATTCTGTGCTGCAACTAAAGAGACAAGATTCACTTTCCTAAACTCTGTTGATCAATGGGAAGGTGCTGTAGCAGCAGCATAGTTGTTAAATCTCCCTGCATCTTCTTGTGGAAACAGACTGGGATAGAGTCCATGATCAACATCTGCAATAAAACTAGGTGACAAAGTATTTCTGTGAACTTGAAAATATTACCTGGTAGAGAAAAGCCGCTGGCAGGGATATGACCTGCATGAAATGGACATCTGTAAGCAGAAACAGAGGGAAGCAACAGGACCCCTGAAATGGGGACTCAGTCAAAAGCTCCAGGGATTGGGCAGCTAAAACCAGAATTTAAAATGAAGAGAAAGATAAACACAGGCACTTTCCCACCAGGGTTTATAATGTAATGTGGGTTACAGAAATTGAAGTAATGACCACAGTGTAGGGTGATGGTAAAGGTGTAACTCTGCAATAGCACAGGAGTGCATGGAGCCTGAAGGAAGGTTTGGAGGGGCTGGGGCAGGCTAACCCCACGAACATTCAGAGCTCACTGCCCGATGCGCTCCCAGAACGAAGCAACTGCTGGTGGTGAAATTCACCCTGAGCAGCACATGCTTCATGCAGACAAAGCAGAGAAGATCCAGATTAAAAATGGAAGCGGAAAGACAGCCAGGAGATTTGAGAAAGGAAAGCCTCCATATTTATTAAAACGACACAAAACGACAGATGGAAAAGCTCTAGAATGTGAAGTTAGGGAAGCTTCCTTAAAACAGATTCAGAAGTTCAGGAAAATTTATTTCATGTGAAAATGATCAAGAGAATGTTCAAGGTCATATCCCTATTATATTATTTTATAAAAAGAGACAATCAAGGAATGGAGGAACAACCCTATAAACAATGAAAGAACTCAAGGAGAGTAGTACACTAAAACGCAATTTGAGTGTGTGTGTGTTTGCATGTGTGTGTAGTACATGTGTTATATATATATATACGTATACATATATAATATGCACACATATATACACATAAAGCAGAGACAAAGTAGATCACATGCAAATATGTTTTATGTATCTTTTATCTTCTAGTAATTATATTTTGATGATAGCATCACTATTCCTATGTTAAGAGTACAGTGTGTAAATAGAGCAGATTAATATTTATATTATATTCGGGGGCTGGAGTGGTGGCTCAGCAGTTTCAGCATTTGCCTTCCATGCTGGAGTACACGAGTTCGAGCACCAGGTACACAGTGAAGTCTCAGAGCAACAAAGGCTACATGAAAAAAAAAACAAAATTGTTTCTCACTTTCTCTCTCTCTCACTGTCCCTCTCTCTTTAAAGAAACATTATATTACATTCAAATTGCATTGCTCTCTGTAACCATTACAACCCAAATTTTCAGTGTGAAATAAAAGAGATACAAATATAAAATAAGAATGTTAAGTAAAAAGTAAAATTCCTGCAATTTTGAATTGGAATTGGAAGTATTAGTACAAACTTGAGAAATAATCCAATTTCTAACTGAAAATGACTAAATTGATTAAAAGCAATGACTAATCCCATAATCATGAGCATTCCTGAAGTCCAGATGTGATCTTGAAATACTGTTCCCCTTGGAGATAAATTAGATTGTCTTTTAAAAAGGGCTAATTCCAAGTGCAGTGCAGGAAATCAACAAGTTGAGCCTGGAACATGTTGTTAGACTACAGAGCAAAGCCTACCCAAATCATGACAAAGGATTCAGGAGCCAACCAGAAGAGATTCCCACTGGCCAGAGCTCCACTTGAGCACCAATAAAACTTACTAAAGTGGATGGAAACACATCAGAATGTTTAAACCATGAGTTCATGACTCTAAAAAAGTTAATTGTTTGCTTTTGGAGGATGCCAGGAAACCCACCTGTCATTCTGAAAATCAGTAAATAAAAGGAAAAAAAAAGAGAGAAAAAAAAGACTATTGTTGATGGCCCTGGGAAATCATCACAGATCAAGCCCTTTCTAAGATAGGGACTAGGGAAAGATGGGGCAGTTCAAAAGTGATGAGAAGATCATGCTCTATTCGAAGATTTATCTTTGAATATTTTTTTGAATATTTTTATTTCAAGACATTTCAACTAATTCCCAAAATCCACCTGATACAGCAAATAAAACATACTTATGTTAGGAAATTAGAGCAAAGTGGAAGTATTAGCAGGAAAAATATGACAAAATTGGGCTCAAATTTAACATTCAAGATATAAATTCTGAAACCATGTAAGCTTGCTGAGCAGGGAAAACAATTTTATTGTATGCATTATAGCAAAAAATAAATCAAACACTCTTAGCTAACAACTGACATCTCTTATATTCATGAGACATACAAAAACAAAATAAAACAAAACAAAAACCTTCCAAAGCTATTTGCATTTAAATCTAATGAAATTCATTCCATAGATCCCATGGTGTGATGTGGTAAACCATTCATTTTTAAGGATATTCTGAACAGAATGCCAGGACACCCTGTCAACATAGGATAATGGCAAAATACCTGACACAACTAGTTTGCAGAGAAAATAAAAGTCTGTGGTCCAGGTATTCACTTTATGATGGTAGGTCAAAGTCAATTTTATAAAATCTGGAATAATAGAGCAACTCTATCCTCTCCATTAAGTCCCCGATAGGTTTGTATCTTTTCATTTAATGCTCTATTTGGAAGTTCCTAGCATTTTCCAGAAGTTTCTGACTGGGCAGGAACCTGGGGCATATCTCCACTGATGAATAGGTGGTCTTCTACCTCCCTAATCTATTTGTGTTTGTAAAGGTTTAATTTATTTTCTTTCTGGAAGGAGAATACACCAGGATGTATTCCTTTGAAAATTCAAAGCTGTTAGGATATTAGGAGGCATTTGATGAAATGATGTTGACTGAGATCAGGTGTTAGGGAAGAATCAGCACCCCACTCCCAGGTTAATCTCATCATCCAGAAAGAAGAAGTTTGGTTTGATGAACCAGAATTCAAGGCAGGGTCCATATGGGTACTGGAAGTTCAGGTCCTGAGTATGGAGTCTGGATCTCTTCTGATCACATTTACCCTGGCACTATAGGGCAAAACTGCTATAGGAGTCAGAACTAGAATGGTTGGTCACCGATACCTCTAGAATGAGGGGCTCATATCTACTTTGGGCTAAGGATCCTGAAACTGAGTGTAACACTTGGGAGAATAAGAGGGATTAGTACATGAGGTTTTCTCAAGACCAGCAGTTAGAGAGATGTACTTTAGAGGGTTCATCTCAGTATCTGCAACCTTTGTCAAGAGAATAGAGAAGGCTTGACACCTGGGCCTGAATAAGAAATCCTGAATGTTGTTGGGGTGCAGGAAGATGAAGAATCCCAGGAGGACACTTTGGTTTCTGGCTCATAGACATAATTCGAACATGAGAAGAAATTCAATTTGAGTTTTTCTGATGTTCTCTCAGGATTGAGATGAGGTCATGCATGTTTGGAAAGACCACCACAGAAACAACTTTGTGAACCTCCTCATTCATCATGTCAAGAGCTTCATGATGTCAGTATGTATTATTACTAGTGACATTAGGCTTGATCATTTGACTAATGTATGGGTAAGTCAGGGTTTTCCAGGGAAACAGAACTAATGAGGGAGAGACTACAAGGACAAGAAAGCGAGAAAATAAGGAATGGGATCACAATTATGGAGATTGACATGGCTCAAGATTTGCATGTGGCAAACTGGAGGCCCAGAAGTGCAAAGACTTAATTTCAATTCCAAGTCCAAGGACTGGGAGAGCCAGTCCCATCCTGGAAGTTGGCAATGTCAGAGTCAATGTTTTAGCTTGATTCCAAAAGCAGGTGAAAACCAATTTCTCAGCCTGAAGAAAGTTAGGCAGAAACAGTTCCTCTGATAGTTTTTTTTTTGTTGTTGTTCTCTTTAGGCTTTCACAAGGACAGGACACATCCACATTAAGGAAAAGCCATCTGCTTTATTCTGTCTACCAATTCAAATGTTCACCTCATGCAGGATCACCCTCAAGCACTCAAAATAGTGTTCTACCTAATATCTGGGATTCCTGTTGTTCAGTGAAGTTAGCACATAAAATTAATTGTCACAAATGGACTCACTTGGTTTTTCACTGGGACATTATGATACAACCAGTACGCTCCAAACACATGTCAAGATCATGGAAGACAAGAAAAGAAAGAGGAATTTCTCAAATTGGAGAAAACTAAAGAGAAATAGCAATTAATTATAATGTGAGATATTGAATAGAACCCTGGAATGGAAAATAAACTTCAGTCAGTAGAAAATACTGGCAAAACTGGTATGCCATATATAGTTTGTACCCATGTTAATGTCTATATTTTGATAATTGCACTATGTTTATGCAAGATGTCAACATTAAAGAAATGTGATAAGGGATGTGTAGAAGTTCTCTGTGAGTCTCAAAGCTGTTCAAAATAAAATGTTTTAAAATTTAAAAAAATTATTTTGTATCCCCTTCCATGATAGCTTATACTTTTGTATGTGACAGCATTCTGGTCTCTGTTTTCTAGCCATGGAAAGAACAGGTAGGTCATTAGTTCAGAGGGAGGCATCATCTGATGAGGGATGGCTTTCCCAGGCTTCCTCTGCCATGAGTGGAACACTGATCTCTCACGTTCCATGCAGTTTCTCTGAGGGTTCCCAACTGTATCAAAACTCCTTTGTCAGAACAATAATTCCATATTAACCAGTAGGGTACTGGGAAATGTTCAACAACTGACTCTAAAAGAATGTCCCTATAAATAGTATTTGCCATTCTCCACTGTGGCTGATTTGAAGCTATCAATATTATATCACTGAACATGGAGAGGTGCAGAAGCAACCCATTTTTTTCTGCCCTGCAGTTACAATAGCAATAAATGGCCCAATTAGACGTGATGATGAGGGCTGGAGCAGTGGTTCCATGGTAGAGCTCTTGCCTGGCATGCACAAGGACCCGAATTTGAATCCCAGCACCACATACACAACTAAGTGTTGGAAAGACTAAAAAATTGGTTCTCTCTCTCTGAAATAAAAGAAGTGATGATGAATATCTTTTTTTAGCATAATCGAAAGTTTACGCGTAGTCATGTACCTCATAAAGGTGTTTCAGTCAGTAATGTACTACACATGCAAAGGTGATTCCATGAAATTATAGAGAGCTAAAAATTTAATAACACCTAGTGGTGTCATGGTCACTGTACTATCACATGTTTATGGTGATGTTGGTGCAAACAAACCTACTGTGCTGCTATTTATATAAAATATAGCACATAGGATTATGTGCAGCACATGATACTTGGTAATGATAATAGCTATATTCCTGATTTCTGATTTAATATTTACTATACTCTTTTTTATTAAAGTTTTTTTTTAAAGAGGGAGGGACAGTGAGAGAGAGAGAGAGAGAGAGAGAGAGAAAGAGAGAATCAATTTCGTTTAGCTTTTCATTTGGCTTTTGCTGCTCGGACACTTCTTTGTGTACATGGTGCTGGGATTTGAATTCACTTCCTCTCGCAATCTAGGCAAGCACAGAAACCGCCAAGCCACTGGCCCAGCCCCTCACCATATTCTTAATCATTATTTTAGTGTTCTCTCTACTACAGTTTGCAGTGCTCTGTGCCAGTAGCCTCATTCAGCTCATGTTTACTGTGTCTCCTGACTGCATAATTTTCCTTTATGCTTGATTTCATCTCATGTTATTCTGTTCATTATGGCCCCAAAGTGTGCAAAATTCACTGCTAAGGTTTCCAGTTAGAGGCCATGTCAAATGATTGAACTGGAAACAAAATTAAAAGTGATTAAGGACAAGGAAGGTGGAAAATCATGATGACAATTGCTTGGTAGTCAGGCCCGTGCCCTTCTACCATAGCAATGATCTTGAGGAACAAGAACAAAGTAACAGAAACTGTGAAAAGATCCTTTTCAATGAAGGCAATGAAACTACCCAAAGTTCAGGAAGGATCTCTACTAAATAAGAAAACTTCTAATGACCTGCAATGAAGATTGGGCACAGAGTGTACCCTTCTTAGCACCATACCTATCACAGCTAGAGCAAAAAGTTCGTGATATTGGAAAAAAGAAAATGTTGGTTCCCACTACAATGTTGAACTTCCTGCTGGCTCTGGGTGGTTCAAATGATTCAAGGATTATTGGTTATGTAATGTGAGAAGGATTGTGAGGCTGCAGGTGTGGATGTGAAGGCAGTTGAAGAATTTTTTTTGGAAACTTTAGATAAGCTGATTATGAGTGAAAACTAGTCACCAAAGCAAATCTTCAATATGGACGGACACCCACCTCCCATCTTGAAAAAAGTTATATGAAAGCATAGATGTGTCGTAGGTTGTGACATCTAGGTTTGCATAAGTACACTCTGTAATGGTCACATGATGATGGAATTGCCCACTGCGATGCATTTCTCAGAGGATGTCCATTGTTCACAGATCTGTAACTGTGATTTAACTGTTAGCAATAGCTATGCTTAACAGCTGTCTTGCGAAATCCTCAAAAATTAATAGTTGGCCTCATGAGTTGATATGACTTGACTACTGCGCATGACTGTACCGTTGATGCACCTTAGCTGTCCCTTCTGAGCCTCACTTCCCCATTTCTCCCCATTCCTGCTGTCACCTCTCAAATCAACCACTTACACCTGGGTATTTGCCTCAGGGTCTACTTTTAGTTGAACTCAAACTAGGCAGAGGCCAAAATATCTTTAGCACATATTAGAATTTTAGATTTTTCTTTAAGGAAGAGTGGCTGGGAAGCAGCTGTTCTATAGTGCAGTAAGAAATAATAATAATAGGAAGTATTTATTCAGTATAGTCAGGCCTCTGTATCCACGAGTTCTGCATCTAAGGATTCAACCAACTGTGGAGTGAAAATACCAGCAAAGAATAAATTGCCTCCGTATTGAACGTGTATAGACCTTTTCCTTGTCGTTATTTCCTAAACAATAGAGTGTAACAACTATATAGGTAGCATTTACATTGCATTGGTTATTAAAAGTAATCTAGAGATGATTTAAAGTCTGTGGGAGGATGTGTGTAGGTTATCTGAAAATACTATGCCCTTTTATACAAAGGACTGGAGCACCTGCAGGTCTTGGCAGCTGAGGGAGTCCTGGAGTCAGTCCCCGTAACTGCACTGAGTCTGTGCCATGCAGTGAGCCAAACTCTTTACATGGACTTGGTCAAAAGATCATTATTTTGGATAACAAGAAAAAAACTGAGATTTAGAGTCGTGAAGTCACGTGCCTGAAGTCATAAAATTAGCAAGTGGCAGAGCAGATTGTTATGAGGAAGTTTACTGCAGATCTGTATTTTAGGCACAGGGATAAGATTAGCATCCACTTAAGAAACTCAAGGAGTCTGGCTGGAACCTGGGATCAGATAGAATGCAAAGCCATTTGCTTGACAGGTGGGAGATGGAGTTGCCAAGCGTGCAGAGCGGGAAGGTGTGCTGCTGGCATCGGTTGGCTATTTAGGCCTGCTGTGTGTGCGGGAAGCAACACTTCTCCCAGGGACTCTGTGTTTAATGTATAAATAAATAATCCAAATGTAAATTGTGATCCTACAGTGCTATCCTCCTTTTTCTATCTGGGATGTAAAAAGCATCTACAAACATATGCTTTCTGCTAGATGTTTCTTTATGGTGCCTTCGCCACAATGACACTTAGAAAAAACAACAAACCCAGTCTCTTTCTGAGTATGCTTCTCTGATTTATCATTTACAAAAGACAGGACTATTCCATTCAGGTTGAAGGTGGTGCCCATGGAAAGTGGCAGCTTTGTTCTTTTGCTGCTCAGGATACGTTTGGATGAGGGACTGAGGCTCAGAAATCAGCTCAGAGTTCTGCACATCCTAAGTGCCCACTTTCATCCAATGCTGAATTGAATGGAACTGTGACGCACCCTTTTAAAGAGAATGTCCTGAAGAGGGACCACTGTACTTCCTTCCACAACACTTCCTGGTATTGGGTCATTATCATTATAACTAATGTTAATTATAATGCTATGGTGCTTTAAATGCCAATTTCAGTTTGCAACTTAAATTAAAACAAAACAACAAAACCATATACATCGAAGCAATCTGACAGGTTTTTAATTTGGTAAAGAGGAAAGCATTCTTTATTTAAGTTCCAAATCTCTGCTGCAATTACTAGGCCAGCAGGTAACAAATGAGCAAATGAATAAACAAAAACCTGTGGTGTTTCATTTTCTCCTTGGAAACCTTTATACCAAGAAGTAGAGAATACTATTTTAGATATAGTTGAGGTACTAGGTCACATGATGGACCTAGATGGGGGGCTTTTTCTGGTGAATTCAATATTAAAACCTAAGCAGACAGTCCTATTACAATCTGAATACAAAAGAGTTTATGCCAGCTAGAGGTCCAGAGCAGCTTCTGAACATGTGAATGGCATGCCTATGGCTTCTGGCTTCTCAGCAAGTCTTTTGAATATTAACTCGGGAAACCTAGGAAGAGTTTCCCAGACAACTAACTGACCTTTGCATAGCTGAGAAGCAAAGTGTTAATAATTGAGCTGAACTGAGCTGAATTGAATATTAAATCTCACAGTGGCAAGAAGAGTAAATAATTACATTCTAATGTTTTCCAAAATTAATGTATGATTTCACGACATTTTTGCTGTATATTCAAATACCCTTTAAAAAATTAGGTAATCACAATATTTCCCTTCCTGGAGGCACCTGCATTTCCCAGAAGCAAATGAATTTTCTCCCCTATTTCTGTTCTGATCAGTAGAGTATTCCATCAAAACAAGAAAGAAAACACAAAAACGAACAACTCCCCCCACCCTCAAAACGTATGTGCCTAGATTTATGGGGAATGCAATTCAAAATTCACTGACTCACTGTTTTGTTTTTCCATTATTATCTCTGTTTAAATATATTTAATTAAGGAACAAACTTTATCACAAGTTTGTGGTCTGGGCCAGGTCTGGGACTTGGCCAGGTCTGGGACTAGGTGAGGTAAGTAACTTACCCATCACTCAAAATTTAAAGAGCTGCTCACCCTTGGGGTCATGCAGTGTTTGATCCAGCCATGGGGAGACCAGAGCCTCCTGCACAAGCTGTAGTGCACAAAAGCCAGACCCGAGAGTAGTGGCATTAGCTCTGGCCTGTGACTGCCAGCACACTGTATGGCCCATCATTCATTCCTTCATTCATTCACTCAATGAGTTATTTATTGATCATCTGATGTTTATCTTATTCTTCTAGGTGTTCAATAAACAAAAGTAAAATTTCTGGCCCTCACATTCTACAGAGGAAAAACAAGCAATAACTACAACAAAAACACAATAAATAAGATCTGATGGGGTTGGGGATTTAGCTCAGTGGCAGAGCACTTGCCTAGCACACTCAAGGCCCCGAGTTCATTCCTCAGCCCTGAAAAAAAGAAAGAAAGAAAAAAAAAAAAGATCTGATAAGGTATGTCAGAAAGGAATAAGCATTCTGGTTAAGTTAAAGGAAAAAGAAGAAACATGGGAAATCAGGAGTGCCAGAAAGGGTTAAGACTTTTGATGGCAACATCTAGATTATTGGGGATCAGTGGGCCAGAAGACATGAAAGCCATGAGAGAAGAGCGAGATAATGTATCCTTCAGCAAGACCTTTCTGACTGCTTGGTTGATAGTGGACTATTCAGAAGAAGGGGTAAAAGTGAAGGAAGGGAAGCAGTTGGAGACTATAGTGATATTCTGTATCAAAGATGCTGATAGGTTGCACCAGGTAAAGACCTGTATTCTGATTTTGGTAATTTGATATGTGTGAAAGATATCTAATTGGGGATCATGAGAAAGTGCTTGAATATGTGAGTCAGGGGGAGAAGTTGAGGCTGAAGATAAATATTTTGCTTGTTTTGCAGCAGAGGCAGGAAACCACCAACCTGCACGCCCAGTTTTTCTCTTTCATTTTGAGACAAAGTTTTGCTATATTCCCCACTCTGGCTTCAAACTTGCTATCTTCCTATCTCAGCCTCCCAGGTTGTACATTTTGGAAACATCAGCATGAAGAAGTATCTGAAATGTGAAAGTGGATGACATCTTATAAGGGATGGAAAAGAAAAAAATGCACGGAAGTGAAGAGATCCAATGCCTGAGCCCTGGAGCGCTCCAATGTCAAGATAAGGGCAAGGCAAGAAACCAGAAAAAGAGTGGCAAGCAGCCACCAGGGAGGTGCAAAGAAAATCAGGGAAAGTGCCAATAAGGAGCCAGGTAAGACGAGGATCCAGGAGGAAGCCCCCATGTTTCTCAAATATGTTGCTAATAGTCATGCAAGATGAGGGCCAAATGTTCATTAGTGGGTTAAACAACGTGGAGACCATCAGGAACTTTTGGTAACAGCAGGCTGAGTGCAACTGAGGGAGGGAGTGGGAGGAAGAAGAAACCGAGAAAATTGGAAATAGTAAGAACTGACAAAATTTTCAAGCAGTTTTTGTGTAAAGGAAAGTTAGAGAAATGATCTTTTGTCTTTGAGGGAAAAGCAAGGCCAAGAAAGTATTTTAAAATAAGATCAGAGAAATAAGAGATGGAAAAAATAATAGCATGCTTCTATTTGGTGGGAACCGACTCTTGCCAGTCTTATTATTCCGCTGTGCTACTTTGCCATTAACATGCTATTATCGGGAGTATCTTTAGAAACACAGCAAATAGTTTAATGATTTTCATAGAATAAATGAATTTGGGATTATTTTGATAGTAAAATAAGGTGATGGATGTTAAAATGCAGGACGAGAAGCTAGAAATAGCAGTGTTGGGTGGGAAAGTAGGTTGGACTTAGGTCAACAATCTAAATAGTTCTGAGGAAAGTGGAGAAGATAAAAATATTAGTCAATAAAGCAATAGTTGTATGCTACTCATAAAGAATACACTGCATGTCAGAACTTCATCATCACTGGAACAGTAATAAGGGTCCCTAATTCATTTATTGATTTAATACTAGGGAATGTAATTGCTTGCATTTTTTTTTAAGTCCTGTTTTTCAAAAGAAGTCGCTAAAATAGAAGTGAAGCCCGAGGAATCAAGCAAACAGCAGCTATGGACTCAGGGTTGCCCCAGTTTTATGCTAGATATTTCATATCAGTTCACTCTTGTCAATCAAATTCCTAAAACTGTTAGGATTAGCTGGAAATGCAATCCCAGTCATTCCAGGGCATTCCAGCTTCTTTAGGAATAAGCTAATGTCCTGTGGTGGGGCGTACACATTCCAGATCTTTCAGGGGGATGCTTCAGCTTTCAAAGCATGATGGTCATTGTGATATGCCTATATGGACAAGTTAACATGATTGGGCCTTTGAAGATGGGTAACCAAGAGCAGGTTTGCCGAAGCCCATATGATGAGCTTTTCTTCCTATTTAAATATATCTAGTTACTTATCCTCCTCACCCTCTATCCCAGGAAGAGAAATGACAGGAATAGAGGGGAGTAGGTGTCAGTCCCCAGAGGTGGTGGTTGGGGAAACTTTTTCCAATCTTGGACAATTTCTACTTGCCCCGGATATAGTTTCTACCTCTACTACTTTAGCATTCTTCCCCATCCTCCCTTCTATCTGTTAGCTCAAATTGTGGTTTACTAACAAACGACTTCAAACTCTCAGTGAGCTTAAAACACAATGGTGTGTTCCTTGACTGCATTTTGTGTCACCTGCAGACTGGGTATCGTTGTGATTCTCTCTTTTTCATAGTGGATTTGTGTTGCTGGAACTGCTCCTATCTGCCTAATGGCAAAGGGAAAAAAAGCAACACGACCACCATAAAATAACACTTAAAGTTTCTATTTGTAAATTTCTCATATCACTTCTGCTCATAGCTTCTTCTTCAAGACAATTACATGCCAGGCTTGATGCTGATGGGTTGGAGAGTCTGCTACTCACTGGGAAAGACATCAAAAAATTAGGAGCAATAATATAACTATCCTCAGGGACACTAGGGAAACAAAATATCAAGACTTTTGCTTGCAGGTGGAAAAGCAGCAATGAGAAAACCTGTTAGCATTTTCTCTTATTAACTCAGTTTGCTGTGTTAGCAAGCACTATGAGTTTATATAGAGTCTAGCAGAAATTTGGGAAAGTGGATCCAACAAGTCTCTAACACTATCAAGCAGGCTTTAATCAAGCACCTAACACACATTAACTTATCCAACCCTTAGAACAACTCTATGAGGTGAAGACTATGTTTATTCTCTCTCTCTCATTTTTTCAAGCAGAGGGATTTAAGCACAAATATAAAGTCACTTGCTAAGAAAACCCAAGAAATGATTGTGGGTGCAGGAGTGGGACTTTGGTGTTTCGCTCCAGGATCTGAGCTCTTGCCTACTGTCCTATGTTATCACTGAGGATTAGACCATGTTGGAAAATACATATGGGATCCTACTAAGAGAATCAGTGGCAATCATTCCTCTTCATTCTGTGTCCAGAAAATATGTGATTTTTTCTCTGTGTTTCCTTTCAAATGGAAAGTCTTGCCGTGCCATTTTCAGATTAAAGCCCAATTAAGGTAATAAAACACTCATGCTATCGGACTTTCAGTAAGGAGGTTACAACTATAATCATTCACTCCTAGGAGTCAATTATCTTCTCGGATGCCTAAGTGTGACCTTTTATTCATTTACTAGAGTTCCTGAACCCAAATCTAGGCCCTAACTTGTTTTGCTGTGCCTAACATCACTGCAAATTTTTAAAGCTGTACATGAAGATGCCACAGCAGAAAATTTCTGCCCTGCATCCACTCCTTTCCTTCTAGCTGCCTTTCTTTCTCCTATACCCAGTATAGGAGCTGGGGGTTACTGAGAGCACCAATCCCAGCATGCATTGCTAGGAGGCCCCTTCCTCCCTCTGTCACCAGCACTGTGCTGTTCTGGGGGCAGCGCAGGTGTTTCCAGGATGAAATGCCACGTGGCCACATCCATGCTTTCCCTTTTCTTCTCTACCCATATGCAAACACGCAGATCCCAACGCAAACACACAAAGATGTAGATACGTGCATGCACGCACACACATACGCATTGCCTTTAATCTTTTGTTTCCTCGATGTTTCATTTTATGAATGCTAAATGGGAAGTTTTGGGGGACAGAGTGCTAGTTAGGGCTGCCTCAGGGAGTAGCATACAAAACAGAGTGATGCCTGCCAATTGTAGGCATTCCATTTCTTCTTTTATAAGGGATTTAAATGTGAGGGACTTCATTAAAATTGGTTATTTATTGGGCTGGAGAGGTGGCTCGGTGGTAGAGTGCTTGCCTGGCATGCGCAAGAACCAGGGTTTGATCCCCAGCACCGCATACACAAATAAATAAAGGGAAAAAAACAGATCAAAAACTAAACTCTCCCTTTCTCACTCTTTTTTAAAAAACTGGTTAGTTATAATTTCCTTAGAAAATAGAATAAATATAAAATGGAAATGTATTTTTTTCATTCATCAATTAGGGTAACCTAATTGATGACATGTTCAATGACTTTCTCTTGGATTTCTGAGCCCTTCAATTGTTACCTTATAAAAATATTTTTAAGTGATTTGATACTGGCATAGAAAAGGGTCTGTCTAGATTTGACCAAAGCATTCCCTTGAAACAAAGTACATTTGTATTTAGTTGAACTCCTTGGAACCTGTGTGCTTTCCACTTGAAAACACATGCCTTGGGGCTGGAGCGGTGGCTCAGCGGTTTTAGCGCTTGCCTGGCAAGCACGAGGACCTGGGTTCAAACCCCAGCACCACTTACACAACTAAATCTTGGAGCAACTAAGGCCATGTGAAAAATTAAATAAAGTTGTTTCTCTCTTTATCTTGCTCACTGTCCCTCTCTCTTTAAAAAAAAGAAAAAGAAAAGAAAATACATGCCTTCATCTCTTTGTAAAGTTTATCCAATCATCGAATATTGAATATCATATTGAATATTGCCAATGTCCATTCTCTCTGTCCTCTCCTTCTTCGCTCCTTTTAGATAAATTTTGGAACTTCTCACCACAATTCCTCCATGGTGTTTAGAATTTCTTTCCTATTTTCTAACTCTTCAGATCTCTGAGCTACTTTCTGGAAAATTGCTCAAATCCCTCTTCAATTTTCAACTGTTCTGCTGAAACCAGTTCTAATCTGCTAATGAGCTAAGATAGTGAGATTTTAATTTAAGCCTCTGCATTTCTCATTTCTAGAAATTCTGTTTTGATTTTTGTTCTTAACTGCTCATCTTTTTTTCAGAATCTTGTTATTTCCCAATAGGTTCTATTTTTTTGTTTTTTATTTGTTCCATATAGTCTTACATATTAGAGGGAATCGTTGTTATATATTCATACATATGTGGATATTGACAAAGGTTAAGGCCCTATCCTATTCCAGTATGTCCTCTACATCATCCATTCTCCAATCTCATGTATCCTTTGTAATACTTCTACGCAATAATTGGACATGAGCATATGCATGTATATTAATTTTTTAAATTTCTGAGTTTCTCTGCTTGCCTGTGTATAGTTAGGCTTCTCAAGTTGAGTGTTTGCAGCTGTACTGATAACATCCCTTACCCTTCCCTCCTCTCCCTGCCTCCCTCCACCTTCCAATGAGTTCTATCTTTGTCATCATTTCAGATGTGTGTGTGTGTGTGTGTGTGTGTGTGTGTGTGTGTATGTGTATAATATTATTGCTGGAGCATTTCAAGTTCTTGCAGTTTTAATCCTATTGTTTCTTGTGCCTGGTGAGTGATTTAAGGTAAGTTTTTTCACATGTGTTTTGTAATTAAAAAATTATTAGTGCATGATGGTTATACATAATATTGGGTTCTTTTGGACATGATACACAAACATGGATTATAATTTACTATAATTTATTCCCTAGGGTTTCCCCCTTCTTTCCTCCTCCTCCCTTCCCCTGTTCCCTTAACTCTGCTCTAGTAGTCTTCGTGATTTTTATTTATAGTCTATTTTAAATGAGTGCTTTGTAGATATATGTAAAGGATTCACGAATGTACGTAGACTATCTTGGTCAGGTCCAATCCACCATTCTTCCTTTTTCCCATCTCTCTTCCCTTCCCTTCAGCCCCCTTCTACTTCACTGATCTACTTTCATAAGATTACCTTAACTCCTTTCCCCCTTATTTTGGTCTAGCTTCTGCGTATGACAGAAAGCATTCCATCATTGATTTTCCGAGTCTGGCTTATTTCACTTTGCATGATGTTCTCCAATTCCATCCATTTTCCGCAAATGGCATAATTTCATTCTTCTTTATGTCAGACTCTCTCTCTCTATACACACACACACACACACACACACACACACAAAACATGTTTTCTTTATCTGTTCATCTGTTGATAGGAATCTGGACTTATTCCATAATTCAGTTATTCAGTTGTTGTAAACAGTGCTACTATAAATATTGATGTGGCTGTGTCACTATTGTGTGCTATTTGAGTTCTTTTGGATAAATACTGAGGCATTGGATAGGTGGGTCATATGGTGGTTCCATTCCTAGGTTTTGTGAGGAATCTTCATACTGCTTTCCAGAGTGGTTGTACTAATTTGAGGTTCCACCAACAATGTATGAGTGTACCTTTCCTCTCATATCTTCCCCAACATTTTTTAAAAAATTTGTATTCTTAATAATTGCCATTCTGACTGAAATAAGATGAAATTATTTCAATGTAGCTTTAATTTGCATTTTTCCTATATTGGTGGCCATTTGTATTTGTTCTTTTGCCTATTGATTGATGGGTTGGTTTATTTGTTTTATTCTCTTTTGGATTTTTTGGTGTTAACTTTTTTGAGTTTGTTATATATTCTGGAATTTAATCTGTCTGAGGAACAGTTGTCATAGATCTTCCATTCTGTAGGCTTTCTCTTCATGCTTTTAATTGTTTCTTTGCTGTGCAGAAGCTTTTTAATTTGATGACATCTCACTTACTGATTTTTGACTTGATTTCTTTTACTTCAAGAGTCTTGTTAAGGAAGTTGGAATGTGCCAATACATTGGAATGCTGAACCTGTGCTTTCTTTTAACACTTGCAACATTTCTGGTCTAATTCCTAGGTCTTTGATCCATTTTGAGTTGACTTTTGTGCAGTGTAAGCAACACGGATCTAGGTTCCTTCTTCTACATAAGGATATCCAGTTTCCCCCTTAAAAAGACAATCTTCTCCACTGACTGTTTTTGGCACCTTTCTTGATATCAAATGACTGCATCTATGTGGATTTGTCTCTGTGTCTTCTATTCTTTTGGCCTTCTTGTCTATTTTGAGGCCAGTACATGCCGTTTTTGTTACTGTAGCTCTGTGGTATAATTTAAGGCCTGGCGTTTGATGCCTCTAACATCATTCTTCTTGCTCAGGATTGCTTTAGTTATTCTGGGTCTCTTATTCTTCCAAATGAATCCTAAAACTGTCACAGGAAAGTGGGGAACTGAAACTCTAAACTTCAGTTTTTGTGTCCCAACAAAAGAAAATTTAAAATCAGACACAAAAAACGTCAAGCAAGAGAATTTTTGTGGGAGTGAAAATAAAATAAGATTTAAGCAAAGAACATTCTTAAGAGAGAGCAGGTAATCTCTGTACAGAGGAAGATGAAAGAAATAATGCTACTTCCAAATTTATGTCTGTTTTATGTTGCCTTAAGAACTGGCTTCCTCCTCCTACAATCGTTGCCAATCAGATATCTGACTCCTGCTTTATATCAGACGGAGGAGTTTTTTTTAAATCCTAGTTAGTCCTCTTTGAAATTGTTATGACCATCCTCCTTAGAGAGCTTTATATAAAAGTCAATTCTGTTTTAATATGAGTGCTGGGGTCAAAGATCAGACAAGCTTCATCTTAGTGCACCTTCACTACTAAAGAAATTTTGTTTCTGATACATACTGAGAAACCTATGGCCATAAATCCTAACTGTACAATGATCCCAGTTAACGTATTCAGGAGCTAATTCCATTGAGATTCCCTCTTGACGTATTTCTTAATTGGCTCCGCCTTTGTTCCAGGTGTTTATTCTCAGAATTAGTGCATCTTCTACTTTTTCACAAGTCACTCGTGGTTCAGTAGCCTTAAAAGCAATTTAAAGAAGACCCTGCTATGTTATTGGTTTGCATTCCAGTGCTCCTTACTAACTGCTACATAACAGAATTGTTTCTTCTAGTTCTGGGAAGAATGTCATTGACATTTTCCTGAGGATTTTATTGAACCTGTATACCACTTTTGGTAGGATAGCCATTTTGATAATACTAACTCTACCTATCCAAAAACATGGGCAGTTTTCCATTTTCTAAAGTTTCAAAAATTTCTTTCATCAGTGTTCCGTAGTTTTCATTGCAGAGGTCTTTTACTCCCTTGGTTAGATTCATTTCCGAAGTATTTTGTTTCTGTTGTTGCTGTTGTGGTGATTACTGTGAATGGAATACTTTTTCTAATTTCTTTCTCAGTAGATTCATTATTGGAGTATAGGATACTTTGCTAAATTTGTTTATCAACTCTAAATTCTTCTGATGAAGTTTTTTTTTTCTTTTTATCTTCTAGATATAGGATCATGTCATGAGCAAACAGAGATAATTTTACTTCTTTTCTTATTTGTATCCCTTTAACTTTCTTCTCTTGCCCGATTGTTCTGGCTAGAGTTTCAAGGACTATGTGGAACAGGAGTGGTGACTGGATGTCCTTGCCTTGTTCCTGAGTTTAGAGAAGCTGCTTTCAGCTTTTCTCTGTTTAGTATGATGTTGGACTTGTGTTTGTCCTACATAGCTTTTACAACACTGAGTAAGTTTATTCTATCCCTAGGTTTTCTAGTGTTTTGAACATTAATAGGTGTGTTTTGTAATTTTTAATTGAGAATTAATTTCCCACAAGGCTTGTTTTTCATATGCAAGCCGCTCATCTTTGCTTATAGTTGTATCTCTTGTGTGTGTGTGTGTGTGTGTGTGTGTGCTTTTTCATTCAGTGCCTCAGGCACATCATACTAAAAATAAATCCATCCAGCCCTCCACTGAGTTGTTCCATTAGAGTTTCTGAATTAGTTTGGTTTGCCAAGTTGCCAGAATTGGAAGTAAAATTACACTACTGTTTGCATTTTTTTCAGTTCAACCCTTTCAGTATCAATAAATTCCTGTTTCGTGTCAGGGATTTCTTGAAACCATTCTGTGGACACTCCAGCTTTTTAACTTGGCCAATAAAAATACTGGGTCACTGGGCTGGAGCGGTGGCTCCGAGGTTACGGCGCTTGCCCTGCATGCGCAAGTACACGAATTTAAACACCAGCAACATGTACACAACAAAGTCTTGGAGCAATGAAAGCCACGTGAAAAACTAAATAAAAATTGCCCCCCCCCCACCTCTCTTTCTCTCTCTCATTGTCCCTCTCTCTTTAAAAAAAATACTTGGTCACAATATAATGGTTAAAAAAACAACAACCTTTGCAATTAGATTGTACAGGCTGGAATTCCAGTTCTTTCATTTACTAGTTTGGTAATTTTGGCCAACTTACTTATATTTCCTGATCCTTGGCTTTTTCATGACAGAAAAGAAAGAAAGAAGAATAGAAGAAAATGGATAAAATGGATGCTTCATTGAATTGTATAAAATATGTATATAAAACACTTTGCATAATGCTTGGCACGTAGCATAAATTTAAGAACTGTTGGTTCCTTTTCTTTGAACAGAGATCACTTTCCAAGCTACTTTAAATATCTCTAATAAAAAAACAATCTCTAAAACACCTTTGTTTTATTCTGAGCTAAGAACTGGGACTCTATTTATATTCAATTAAATGCATTTTAAACTGATTAAGCACTTATTTTATGCCATGTTGCTATGGACTGGATATTTGTGTCCTCCAAACTTTTGTGTTGGAACCCTAATGCCCAGTGTGTTGGTGTTTGGAAAAGGAGAGTTATAGAGAGTGGAACCCTCATGATGGGTCAGTGCCTTTTTAAAAGACAGGAAGACCCTGCTTCCCTTCACTCTGCTCTCCTTTGTGTGAGGGCATAGCAAGAAGATGGACATCTGCAGACCAAGAAGCAGGCTCTGGCCAGATACTGGAGCTTGGCCTTGGACTTTCCACCTTACAGAACTGTGGTAAATAAATCTAGGTTGCTTACACCACCCAGTGCATGATAATTTGTCATAGCAATGCAAGCTGAGTAAGAGAAGTATGGAGCTCAGTTCCAAGTCAGGCTTTTCTACCAACCAACTGAAAAATTATGTCACCTTCTGTAGCCAGTTTCTTAGGGTACAGATGGTCTTTCAGGTCCTTTCTAACTCTTTAACATTTTATGTCAGAAAAATGTAGCATTTACACTCAATTTTTAGCGACTGAAATTATTACACAAATAGATTCAGGAAGATATAAAAATCTATGTGTTTCCCTTTTTGGTAAATTCCAAAGACTCAGTCTTGGATGGAACTGGTGCTGAGAATGAGGACAAGCTGGGGAGCCACTGTGCAACTGAGTGATTGCAGATTGTTCAGGGCAATCCTGACAGTGACATTTCAAAAATCAATTCAACGATCCCCATCTATCTTCGATCTCCAGGGAAGTGCACTTCTTGTCAGTTGTAGCATTTCAAACACATATTGCCCAGATTTTTATAAAAGGTATGAGATACATTTGAATTGTCATGACTGCAAGAGTTTGAATCAACTGGCACTTCGCTATAAGAGGAGTTAATTCAAAACAGGCATTCATCATCTGTATCATCTGCTCAAGAGAACTGCACAGTTACAAAACACACTAGCAAAGTCCCTACCAAAGAAACAACCGCTCAGCATCCGCTGAATTATTTGCTGAGATTTTTATGCCTGGAACATAGAAATATAATTCTCGTTCCAATATCCCCTCAACTGAAATAGATAATATTTGATTTTACTGTAAGAAACCTAATCTATAGGTCCTGAAAAGAAGACAAACTTCCTATGGACAGTTCTTTGGTTTCTTTGAAATATTTGTATTTTTTTACACTTGATTATCTGCATAGAAGAGTAATATTTATTCTAATTCTATTCTCCAGAAAAATATAATTTTAAAAAGCCTTTTAGTGGGGAAATAATAACAATAATAACAATACAGGTAATCAAAACATGAAACAAGGTTCAATTTCACCATCATTTCCCAAGACTACTCCCGATGTAATGATTACCAAGAGGGACTAATTTGGTAGATAAACCAGGCAACTATGCTGTGTATTAAAAACATCAAAACAACATTAGTTTGCAAATCACTGCTGAACCTTAATGAAATCATTTTTAATAACAGAATGTAGAACTTACATTGACTTCTTAGAGGAATATGATTTTGTCTACCTAGATTAAAATATTTCCCTAGTTAGTTGTCAGGGAGAATTAATTTAAAATGAAGGTTATATAAAACAGGTTGAAGTAACTCCTTAGAGAGGACTATTTTATAGATATGTTACCAGAGCTGAACAATTTGAGACCTTTACTAGTGCATCAGATTTATAATAAAGGACAAGTGACAGTCTTTTAGTTCACACCATTTCTCAGCTTTGATTAAAAACACATTTCTGCATAAGATTCACTTAACACTGCTAAAATCTTTGCTACTTTCCACATCAAGGCTACACAAAAATTTTATAGTTTTTTGCACGTGTTTTCTGTGCTGTATTTAATAGTGACTAAATTAAATATGCACAAATCCCTCATCAGCCACACAACAGAGAAAGAATAGGTAGGTTTTCTACCCACCTTGAGGCCACATGGATAGCACAGTGAATCAGAAAGAGAGAGGCAGGGGAAGTTGGGCTGGGAAAGAGATGATAAATGTATTTAAATAGATGCGATGACAAATACAGGGTCCTAGAGTCACAAAAACTATGGTGTGCTTGAAAAATTATTAAATTTTACCAAATTGGAGCAAGAGAAAATAAAAGTTGGTCAATGGATAAGAAAGAATCTAGGGAGATGTAAATTTGCACTAGAATTCTAGAAAAACATGAAGAATGTTTATTTATATTTTCAAATTCTAAAAGGTGACTTAAAATTGATCGGCTAAGGATTGATTGTACATGAATTCTGGAGTATCTATATTCTAGAAAAGCTTGTAAGGCACCGCTGATGCTTGGTCTGTTGTTCTTCCTCCACTCAAGTTCTGTGGCTTGGGCTGTGCTCCATCTGAAGATGGTAGCATGGCTCCATCCATGATGAACCCTGTGGGGACAGGAATGCTCCAGAGTTCAGGGCTTAGCCTTCCAGAACATATGGCATTTGAAGGTCCTGCCATCTCCTCTGGCCTTGAAAATAAGCAGATCTTACTTCCTGCCATTTCAACTCATTTATACCCCCAGCTTCACAGGAACTGAGAACTGGTTCTCTCTCTGGGAATGAGTTACATCACTCTTCTTTTCAAGGATCCATTTATATCCTCTCTAACCCAGACCCTTGTCTCCAAACAAAGGCATTCAGGGGTATCTCGTGACATTTGGAGACACAATGGAATTCTTAATCTCCACTATTCCTAGGGCAAAGAATTCAGAATTGTCCTGCCAGATGAACAGAAGGAATGCTTAGCTTTTCATTCATTGGAGACTCCTACAGTAGACTTAGCATAAGACCATGAAGTGAGGTCTGAGTAAACTCTCCTGCCACATAAGCCATCTCAAGGAGCTTAAACTTCATCTTTAGGGCTTCTCTCAGTTGCTTACTATAGAATGCTATGACAGGAAGGATCAAACACCAGCATGAGAGCCATACTCTGGAGTTGTATCCAAAAGCTTTGAGAAAGATCCATCTGGAAGGCAAAGGGCCACCCAGAGTAACTACAAAAGGAAACCCAAGCCAGAAGGTGTCCTCAAGACCAAAGGCAAAAGAGGAAATGACTCAACAGCCGTGACCAAGTATGGATAGAAGGGAAAGGCAATATTTAAGCATACAGGCAAAGAGCAGAGAAGAACAACAGAATTCCAACCCTGAAGATGATGGACAAGTTACTCAGGAGCAAGGCAGAAGTTACCTTTCTAACCAACGCTGGTAAAAACTACACCACAGTTTGGTGCTCCCCACTCCACCCTAGGTGGGGAAGCTGGAAGCTCTCCCTATAGCATTTGCTTCCAGCCAGGATTGTTTCCCTGCCTCTGTCAAGTGGGGATGGTAAAGTGCATACCACACAGCATTTGTTGAAATAAGAAATAATGTGCCTAAAGTGCCTGGAGTATTTCCAAGGCCATAGTAGGCCCTTAATAAATGACACATAACTTTATTTTGCCGTTTTCTTTCTTTACTTCCCCACCTCACCATCTTTATTTTTGTCTTTTATTTTTTTATTTTTTTGCAGTACTAGTTGCCTAGATTGGCTTTAAACTAGGCATGAACCCCATGCCTTGACCACTGGAGAAGCTGGTATTATAGGAGTGCACCAATATGCATGTCTCTTTTAATTCTTTTTAAAAAAGACATTGGCCAGTGATATGCTTCTTCACATTTAAAAACATTTTTTTAAAACCAACTTCTACTATGGAGGCCAGGTGTTTCCAAATGCACCAGTCAACTTTAAGAAAAATATACCGGATCGTCCAGCTTCATACCCATACTGAAATGAAGAATTATTTTATGATTTAAAATTCTTCTCTAATTAACAGGTCATGAGTAGATCATAAAAACTTCAAATAAACTGAATTTGCTTCCTGTGACACTCGTGTTTTCTTCCATATTTTTGTTGGTAGATAATGGTGGGATTCTTTGTTATATATATGCGTACAATATAACAATATAATTTCACCAATATCATTCTCCAGTATTTCCCCTTTCCCTTTCCTCCTTCCTCCCGCATCCCCTTCCTCTCCTCTGCTGATCTCCCTTTGATCTTTATGAGACACCCCCCCACTCACATATATCTTTCTTTCCTTTTTCCTCTGTAGCTTCCGTATATGAGAGAAAACATACGACCCTTGACTTTGAGTTAGGCTTATTTCACTTAACATAATATTCTCAAGTTCCATCCATTTTCCTACAAATGACATAATTTCATTCTTCTGTGTGACTGAATAGAACTCCATTGTATATATATACCACATTTTCTTTATCCAATCATCTATTGATTAGCATCTAGTTTGGTTTTGTAATTTGGCTGTTTTGAATTGTGCTACTAAGCATGGGTATACATGTGTTATGGTTTGAATGTGAGGTGTCCCCAAAAAGCTCATGTGTGATAGTACAGAAAGTAAATGATTGGTAATGAGAGCCTTAACCCAATCAGTGCCTTAATCTCCTGATAGGGATTAACTGGCAACTGAAAGCAGGTAGGGTATGGCTGGAGAAGGTGGGTCAATGGGGAGCGTGCCTTTACGGTATATATTTAGTATCTGGTGAGTAGAACTCTCTCTCTCTGCTTCTTGGAGTCATGCCTTGAACCACTTCCCTCCACCACATTCTTCTGCCATGATGCTCAGCCTCACCTAAAGCCCCAAGGAATGGTGCTGGCCAGCTGTAGACTGAGACCTCTGAAGTTGTGAGCCCCCATATGCACTTTTCCTCCTAAAGCTGTTCTTGTCAGGTCCTTAGGTCACAGCAATGAAAAAGTTGACTAAAACAGCATGTGCTGTTATAGGATGATGACTTTAATTCTTTGGAATAAAGACCAAGGTATGGTATAGCTGGGTTGTATGGTGGTTCTGTTCCTAGTCTTCTGAGGAGCCTCCGTACTGATTTCCATAGTGGTTGTACTAATTTACTATCCCAACAGTGTAAAAATGTTCCTTTTTCTCCATATCCTCTCCAGCATTTATTGTTGTTTGTATTCTTTTTTTTTTTTTAAGAGAGAGGGACAGTAAGAGAGAGAAAGAGAGAAACAATTTTTATTTAGTTTTTCATGTGGCCTTCATTGTTCCAAGACTTCATTGTGTACGTGGGTGCTGGGGTTTGAACTCATGTACTTGTGAATGAAGGCAAGCGCCGTAACCTCTAAGCCACCATTCCAACCCCTATTGTTTGTATTCTTCATGACTGTCACTCTGACTGGAATCTCAGTGTACATTTAAAATTTTTTTATTTGTAGATGAATAGAATACCTTTATTTTATTTATTTGTTTGTATGAGGTGTTAAGGATTAAACCCAGTGCCTCCTATATTCTAGGCAAGCACTTTGCCACTGAGCTACAACCCCAGCCCCACAGTGTAGTTTTGATTTGCATTTCCCTAATTGCTAGAGATGATGAACATTTTTTCATGTGTTTGTTGGCCGTTTGTATTTCTTCTTTTGAAAAGTGTCTGTTTAGCTCACTTGCCACTGATAAATTGGGTTATTTCTTTATTTGGTATTAAGTTTTTTTTTTGTTCTTTATATATTCTGGATATTAATTCTCTTTGACACCCTTTTCAATGATTACCTATGTGCTTTATTCTTACCATTTATCTTTTTTAGGGACTAAAGTTTTCTTATCTGATATAATCTTAGTGGAATTAACCAAAGAAACTTGAAACCAAACTAGAGGAAGGGAATGTTTCCAACACTTGCTCCTTGAGGGTGTGATGTGACCTTGGCCTAAATTTCCAGTCTTCTGATGCTGATCCTCTGCTTTTGAGTCACTGAACTGGTGCCACTTTTAAGGAGCCACTAAACTGTTCTTTACCCAGTGAAATATATTTGGAGAAAGTTCAAAAGTCATAAATATTTGATATCCTTCATGTGCTTAAAAAAATGAATACAATGAATGACATTAGTTCATGCAGAGGCTGGACAGGAACATGCAGTGACATCTCCTGTGATTACCTCCTTAAGGAACCCATGTAACTCTTAACCTCCCTTTCCAAAGCACTTTCACATTGCAACTTCTTAAATTAAAAATTTATGAAATATATTATACAAATAAAAAGGATATATAATAAGTGTACATTTTAAAGGCTAATAAATTAATACTAACGAAGGCACCTGCCTTCATCTCATGGTCCATCACACATCTTCCCTTCACATTTCTATTCCAGCCAACTGGAGGGAAGACCAGAGAGACCAGGAGGGCCCACTTTCCTTTCAAATGCATGATCAGAAGGTGTTCTTTCCACTTCCATGCTTTTTCATGTAGCAAGAACTTTGGTTGCATGACCACACTTGGGTATCAGGTAAGTTGGGAGGTGTCTATTCCAGGAAACCAAATACCTACAAAATGGAAGGAAAGTAACTCCAGACCCAGTGAGGGTGGGGTGAGGGAGTTAGTAAAAAACTCTGCCACCCTTCTTGTGATTTTTCTCTACTTGATCTAACAATAACCAAGCGTTCTGTTATAAATCTACAATGCTGTGGTCTTCTCAATTTCTCCATAAGGTCTGTTAAATTTTATTTTATATATTTCTATACTACAATGTTAGGTATACACAAGTTAGAAATGTTATATCTTCCTTGAAAAATTGACAACTTCTTAACACATTGTGATCTTTATCTCATACTACTTTTATATGAAATCCTATTTTTCTAAAATTCATGTATTTATCCTTCCCCCACCTTGCGGTCAGTATTTCCTTCATGTATCTTTTCTTATCATTTTATTTCTACTCATTTTACATTCTTATATTTAGAATATATTTCTTATGGAATATCATATAACATAATTTTTATTTATACTAAGTCTATTGGTTTTTATTTTACTTTTGGTATTGGGAACTGGATCTAGAGCACATGTATGCTAGGCAAGTGCTCTACCACTGAGCTATATCCCCAATGTTAGTCTTTTACTATTATAAATAAAATTGCAATTCTTAGCCATTTGATGATAGCAATTTATAATTTTTTCTGATGTATCTTTGGGATAGATTCCTAGAAATGGATTTGATGTGTAAAAACATAAATATACATATAATTTAACTAACTATTCTCTTCCAGTGGGGTGAAGCAATTTTTTTTATAGAGAGAAGGACAGTGAAAGAGAGAGAGAGAAAGAAAGAATTAATTTTATTTAGTTTTTCACATAGCTTTTATTGCTCCTACACTCCATTGTGTACGTGGTGCTGGGATTTTAAACTTGCGTACTTGAGCAAGCCAGGCAAGTGCTGTAACCACTGAGCCACCACTATAGCCTGGGTAAAGTATTTAGTAACACCAACAGTCTGTTTCTCCATAACTTCAATAGCAATGGGGAAAGAGACACTCTGGCATTTTAATTAATTCAGTCATTATAAACTGTTACCTCAGTGTACTTTTTAAAAATTTGTTCAACATAGTCTTACATATTGGAGGAGTCATTGATACATATTCATGCATACATAGTTATTGACAAAGTAATATAAGTCCTATCCTAGTCCAGGATCTGCCTCCCTTCATCCATTCCCCAATATGGAGTGCCTTCTGTAATGCTATAGGTAGAAATGAACATATACATGTCTATTAATAACTGAAATTTCTGAGTTCCTCTGCCTGCCTGAATATATATTCTCATGGGAGTCTAGTGTACCCAGCCATATTGATAATCTGCCTTTCCCTCCCTCCTTCCTTCCTTTCTCCCCCCACCTTCATAGTTATGGTTCCCCCAGCTTCTCAGTGTACTTTTATTATGACTGAAGTTTATCATCTTGCCATATGTTAGAGTCATTTGCATTTACTATTTTTTTCCTGTGAACTGTCAGCAATACTTTAAATTACATTTCTGGCCTGGGGATCTTTGGTCTCCATGTTATAATCCAAGCCCCAATATCAGATGATTGAAGGCCATAGTAATGAATTCTCGAGGAGATGTTTTTCTGCTCTACTCAGAGCTGAGAGGAAGACTGAAACAACACTTCTGTGGGATGGAGCAGTGACTATTTTGCCCCCTGATAGCATCACTTTTTGTGGTCCCAGATCCACAAGCGGTTTCTAATCTGATGTGTCTTCTTTGGCATCCAGGTTTGTTCCTGTCCCCTTTATTGTGGGGGCCTGTTTAAAACTATCTTATAGCACCCCAAAAATGCAGACCTTGGTGCACATTTTAACTCATTTCAAAGCAATTACGCTTTTCATTACACCTAGTTAAAAATTTTTTTGCTTCTACATTATCAGCTTCTTGGCTATGATTTTTAACAAGTATTTGAAAAACAACATTATCTACCATTTTCAAGACTTCAGAAGCAGAAGACTATTTCCAGCACAGATAATCTATACTATTGCAAAATAAGTAAATAAAATTGTTTGGAATTGTCCTGTTACAAGTATATAATGAAGAATTGATCATTGTCTATTACCTTTGCAATAAGGTCAAGTTCATGAGGACCAGAGCAATTGCTTCCTAGGTCAACACTATATTCTCAGGACCTAAAGGAGGAACCAGATTAATGGACGTTCTAGAGTAGTTTTTGAATGAATACAAATGAAGGTGAATAGTACACAGATCTTATAGATGAACGGCTGGTGGAGATGCTAGGATTAGTGTTAAGAAGGGAATTCAAACACCAGGAACGCAGCCACAGGCCAAGACAAGGTAGTGGATCTTAGGAATCAATACTACCCTGCAGCAGTAGCTGATATGGCAATGTAAAAGCAACATAGATCAATTGGAAAGTGAATTAGCCATGGTTATTGACTAGAAATAAATTAGTAAAGTTATTTCCATTTCCAATTTATTTAAGAACTGGAGACAATGTGACAAGGGAGGAGACCTGAATTAGGCATTGTTAAGGGACAAAAGAAGACATTGAAGGAAAATACCGCCAGGTGCTGAAGAAAAGGATGGTAAAGTCAAAAAGCAATCTAGGGCCGGCTTTCTGCCAAGATGGAATAAAGGGACTTGGTTTACAATCTTTCTCCGCACCACCCCCTCCAATTCATAAAACATAATTAGAAAAGGTATGAGTTTGTTTTTCAGATATTAGATTGCAGTGCAGGAAAACACAACAGTGAGTCCTACCATTGCCCCCAGTTTACTTCCACTAGAGATATTCTAGGCCTAATGCAGGAGGAGAAACCTAAGCAAAGCCCCACGTTCTCTGTGAGTTCAGGAATAGTGGTGGGAGGTTTTGAATCTAAGACACAGAGAGCACAGAATAGCAGAGAGAAGAGAGCTGCAGGGGTGGGGGTGATGAGAACTCTGGATATGCACATGTGAAGAGACATCTGAGTCCAGAGAAAGAGCTACCACAAAGAGCAGGTGAAGCGTCCACTGGAGCTCACCAGGGGCTGGGATAATTCCTGTTCCCATCAGTGGCAGAAGAAGAACAGAACCTTGTAACACATGGGGGATAGGGTGGAGATTGTGTGGCCAAACAGCCCCAGGATAAAGGCTCCTCTGATTCCACATAACAAAGCTTAAAAGCAAGTCTCAAAAGGAAACAAGAATTTCTAAGTAACTTATCAGGATCCTAGAAAAAAGTTGGTGACTATTTTTTTAAAAATAAGAGAGTATAAAGCATCTATCAAAGAAAAATTCAAATCATTTGACATGACCAAAAATTATCAGACAAGTAAAGGAATAGAAAAGTATGATCCAGGATGAGCAGAAAAATCGACTTATCAAAATGGATCCAGAAATAAGAAAGATGATAGAAATAGTACCCAGTATATCAAAGCAGTTATTATAACGGAATGCTATATGTTTAAGAAGTCAGAGAGTTGCATGAGCAAGTTAGTGGAGATATAGAACATATGAAAAAGATCCCATTTGAACTTGTAAGTATGATAAACAAAATACAAAAAATGGGATTAAAAGGATACTAAACATTATTAAAAAAATCAGTGAATTTAAAGATACAGCAACAGAAACTGTCCAAAATGAAACACAGAGAGGATAATCTCTGTAAAATAATTAATATCAGCTGCTGGGATAAAAAAAGAATAGCT
>PVKS010014629.1:0-47933 GCA_004027875.1 Aplodontia rufa
CTTGAGAAAAATTAACTTAAGGAAGGAAAGATTTACTTTTTGCTCATGGTTTAAGGGATGTCAGCCTATGGTCACTTGTCCCTGTTGGCCCTGAATTTATGGTGAGGCAGCATATCACAGCAGATAGCACGTGGCAGAGGAAACTGCTCACCTTATCACAACTGGGAAGCAGAGAGAGAGGAGAGTGCCAGGGTCATGGTACAGCCTTCAGTGGCACACCTCCAACGACCTAACTTTTTCCAACTAAGCCCCTCCTCTTAAAGCTTCCATAACCTCCCAAAAGTGTCATCAACTGGGGACCAGGACTTCAACATATAACTTTTGGGGGACATTTAGGATCTCAACCATGATAATAGTTTATTTAGGGCTTCAAATACAGCCACAGAATCCAGGCTTAGGGCTCTGGGATTTTACCATATTGTTGCCATTTTTTCCAAATCATGCAGAAGCTGTGGTATAAGGCATATTATATTAGGTAGGATAGTTGATGATTGGTTGAATAGTCATACCACTACTAAGGTATGTGATTTAGAAATTTTGCATTTGATATTTTATTTTTAGGTTTAGTCATAGTTGTATACTTCTTTTCTTATCTAGACCCATTTGTGACCATCAGATCCCACTTAGAAGAGAACCAGCTGAGGCTGAGCCATTTCTGCCAATGAACAGGGCTAAAGGAGTGATTTCACTATATGAGCTAAGCACACATACACTATCTAATTCCTAATATGACTAATAGTGATATTCATTGCTCATGTTTCCATAGATAGTAACCTCTTATGCTACAAATCCCCTGTTGCAGATTGAGTATTCTCAAGAACATACTTTAGATGGTGTTTAGGACACAGGTTTTTCATTAGAAAGTATACTTGTATCAACACCAGTGGAAAGGAAGGGAAGCAGAATGAGGAGGGAGAGAAGTTGAGCATCAGAGTTGAAATGACCCACCAGAATTGCCTTATGTTAGGTCAAAATGGTCAAGTATTTATACTGTCCTCTTCATTATCCATTATATGTGGCTTACACTAGGAAGGATGTGACCTTGGGTGCAGTGGCTATCTGAAACTGAGGCTATACCTGAGAAAACTTGCAAATGGCGGCTCTCTTCTGAGTACTATTAATATATGGGCAACAAGTCCTATCTTGAAGGGATGTGTCTACAGTAGACCTCCTTGTCTTTCAGAGTCAACCTTGGTGTCACTCCGATCCCTTTCTTCATCATGCCCCTGATCCAGGTTGTGGGTAGGCCTCACTGACTAAGGGAAACTTAGAAGGAATTAGTGTCCCTAATGCTATACCTTATACTCATTGTCTCCCTCCTCTATGGCACATTTTAGATTCCCTTCATCTTTGCTGGCACCTCTGCTGGTCTTAATGGCTTACTCAAGAGTAATATACTCCCATCTCTGGGGGACAAAGGAGAACCCAAGTGGATCGCCTGTCTTCCACGTGCAATGTTCCCTGACCTGTTATGTGACAGCAGTCCCACTTCCTCTTGATCACATCAGTTACCTTTGCCAAGTCTGTGATTCTTCTTCGCGAGTGCTAGACTCTGGAAACAAGAAACCCAAAGTGGTCACGATGCAGCCATAGCTTATAACTGAATGAGACTCTTGTGTCTTTGAAAGTGTACCCTTTGAGGACCAGAATCTCTTATCCTATAAAGCCCATAATTTTCAGGATGTAAAGCGCAAGTTCTCACAAGTTAGTGAGAATGATGGTAAGTAGGATCACCCCTGATTCCACTCCTCGCTTCTCCACCCCAAGTACTTCTGCTATTTAAGACATGATGCTGTCAAAGTCTCCAGTGCAAGGTGAGTGCAGCATCCCAAAGGACTGTCACATCCTCATAGTGTCACTGCTAAGCTGGTGCTTGGGTTTTATCTTTAGTGGGCATTCTAATGCTCTGTCATATCTGCAGCTTCTGGGTGGCACAATACGTAATGTGACCAGTGATACTCTGGTGCCCTACTTTTAAGTCTCCTTTGCTGTATGTGGATTTACTTATCTGGCACTGTATGGAATCCTATTCCAGTAGATCAGATACTATAAATTCTTGGAGTAAGAAAGACAAAGCAAATATAAAATGTATGTGTACTTCCATGAAAGCAAATTGCTTAAAAGTGACTCTCTTTTCAAAATGTCCAGTTGAGAAATGCTGCCATAGTGGGGATCCTGTGTTCATCTTTGCCCTTCCATGCTGGACATTTGGTGACATAGCTTGACCAGCTTTGGTATGTAGAAGAAGCCTTCTTTATTCCACGGTAACCACCTGGTACTTGAGCTCTTTGTGACAAGACTTCAGTGGCTGTTAACAGAAGCTGGCTTACATCAACTAACCCAAGTTTTATACTAGGTTGCTTACTATCTATTCTGTGGTGGATATTCTCTTATAGGTACTAATATGTGATACTTCAAACATATATTTACTTTGTGTCCACCTCTACATAACGATCTACATACCTCTGTCTCTGGCTGCCTTGTCCCTGATAGATCAGTTTTCTTCCAGATTTATGAATAACTTGGCCAAGCCGTTTACCAGTGCTCATGCTTTTGCATATATTCTAACTTCAGGCCACTTATCTGCCTGCCTGAAGTTTTCCCCATTTTGAGCATATTTCCTTGCTATTGTCCTCCAAGTCTACTCCTGAATTAAAGCTATAAAGCTACTGTCCAATTTTGGATTAGAATCACACTCAAGTCTACCCATTTGTGAACCAATCATAGATTTTTTCCCCTCCTTTATCAAATGTTTACAAGACCCCAATACCACTGATAGGGTCATAGGTGTGACATGAAAGTTCCTGCTATATCATGATGGATAACGTGGAAATCTGGGCTACCTGGTTAAGCAATTTGCTTGTGCTCTGTTTCTGCTCGCTTCCATTCTTTGATTTCATTGTTTTTTTAGGTCCATGTGACGCAGTTTCAGACATGTGGGCACTTGATGTACCATGGTCAGCTTCTCTCTCTCTCCGCCATTATCCAATAATATACCACATATTTGTCTTTCAAAAAGTATGTAGTTCTCCATTGCAGGAGCTTGGCTATACTCCAGATCTCTGGGGGCATGCATTATAATCTTTTCATGGAGCTTGCTATATATTACATATATCATCTTTTCCTACCAAGAAACCCCTAATACTGTTGAGTCTTCTGGTTTGTATGGCCCAAGTGGCACTTGTCTCATGGGCATCTCCCTCTTGCTCCACAAATGCCTTGAGCTGAAATGTTCCATATTTAATTCAGCATCTTCTTCCTTGTGTTTATATGTTTCAGTTAAAAGGCACACAATATTCCCAACAGCCAGAGACTGGACATCATACAGAGCTCTTTTTTGCCCTCTTGCCACTCTTAGTTGACAGCCCTTCTTGTCACTAAAACATGGGCCATATCAGTATCCCCAGGTGCAGACTATGTGGCCTCCAAAAACCAAAGAAGCGTATCTGTCATTGCATTTTCTTCATGATGAAAGGTACAAGATTAATCACTTATCTTTTATTTTTCTTGTCATATTCTTCTTGTTACAATCATTGGTCATTTAATATTTTTAGTGACATCAAAAGAATTCTGAATATGCGTAAGGTTTTTTCCCCTGGACCCCACGTGTGTAAACATGGCCTCCAAAATGCTATCTAATTATTATTCTCCTACATCTGGCTTGACTAGTGTAACACAGTGGGTCCCTGTGAGTCTGTGGGTATCCAGAGAGGTCAGATACTACAGATTCTATTATGTCACAGGATAGTTAACAGCCCTAAGGAAAATAGTGAGTGTAAACTTCTGTACGTTAAAAGTGAATGGAAACGGTTTCTGATTATGTTTTTCTGGTAGAGAATTGGAAAAAAACTCCTTCACCAAACCCATGAACCTTATTAATAATTATAGTTATAGCAAAAATATGAGATCAAGCGTGAAGGCAACAGTTGGGATCCTTGGGATCTTTCGGTTTCTGGAGGAGTGAGACTATTGAGTTAAACAGAATGAGGTTGGGAATCATCCTTTAGATTTTAAGGGAGGTAAAATACTAATTTTAATTTTGGCAGATGTGAAGACTACTCTCAGGAGACTCATTTCTAGTCTTCCCATTATAACAGCTTGGAGTCTATAGGCAAAGAACTGTCTTTATTACCACCAAGTTAGGTACAATGTAGGGACTATACCTAATACCAGGTATGGCTATCCCAGTTATATATTGGAGGGACAGAAAAAAATTACACCTGGGCAGGTTAGCAGAACATGTAGACTCACTGTGAGTCTGACCTTGGACAGAACATCATTTTCTAGTACACTTTACATTCCCCCTACATTGGCAAAGGGACTGCACTGGCTTTCAGGTCTCCAGGTGTCACCACCGATTTGGGCCTTGTTTCCAGCATTCCTTGGTTTCAATATTCCCTTTCTATAGTGTGAAGTGATCTGACTAAATGGCCATAGGTACTTCAGGAGAAATGAGACACATGCTATTGAGATCAATTGGTTTAGGGGTGCTGCAGGTTCCTGCCACGTACAAACACAGTTTCTCTTCAATCCAGTAAGTTTAGATGCAAAAACTGGCTCAGGTCAGGGAGTCAACATCTCACATCAGTATCCCAGCAGGCGGCGAGGCACCAAGACCTTTCATAAGTGAAAGCTGCTTGGCAGATTGTTGCGGCTATTACACACTCTCAGTTATTTTAACAACAAATTTCTATTAGGGGAAAACACTTAAGTTCAAAAAAACAAAAATAAAAACAAAAAACAAAAAGAAAAAACCCTTAATCAATATTACTTTTAGATAATTATAGGAGACACCTGACATATTTAGTGAAAAAGGAAACAGATTGAACACAGATTTAGAGATTATTTCTGAGGGTATGGCCTCACTAGATATCATTATCAAAAGCTCTTTAGGGCTGGAGAGGAAGCTCAGTCACACAAAGCTTGCCTGGCATGCACAGGACCTGGCTGCACAAGGACCCAGCAACACATACACAACTGAGTGGAAGAAAAACAAAGACCAGATGAAAACAAGAACAAACACACAAAAGCACTCTCGCTCTTAAAAAAAAAAAAGAAGAAGAAGAAAAGAAAGAAGGAAAATCCCTTTAAATACCACCATTGAGCCGGGCACAGTGCTTCATGCCTGTAATCCCACTGAGTCAGAAAGCCGATGCAGGAGGATTGCAAGTGCAAAACCAGCCTTAGCAACTTAGCGAGACCCTGAGCTACTTAGTGAAACTCTGTCTCAATAAAATAAAATGGGGTGGGGATGTGGCTCTTTGGTTAAATGCTCCTGGGTTCAGCTCCCAATATCCAGTACCAAAAAACAACCACTAAAATAAAAAAAATTAAAGCATAAAAAGCCATAGCTAAAAGTGGTTTCATTGTAAGATCAAAAGTAACCATATACATAAGTAAATGAATAAAAGCCAATTCAGTTTCAACTTAAGAATTGGTAACCAAAGTCTGTGACTGAATATTCAGTAGCTGCATCTTGTAGTGATTCAAAAATTTCTGTATTGTGAGCACTTAGCAAAAATGATGATCTTAAACTATAGAAAGGATCAGATACAATTTAAGAAGTGACATTAGTAATAGTCAAGACCCTGACATTAAAGATGTTCATGAAGAAAATGGCTAGATAATTTGTCTGTCCCTCTGCACTAAGTCTTATAACACAGGCCTCTCCTGACCACGTAATTCATGGAAAGGTTTCAGGAAAATTTCTGTGAGATATTTTCAAGTCCCTTAATTCAGAAATATGAAGAAGCTTTCCTTGAAATACTCAATGCAGTCTTTCATTACAAATAATCCAATCTATTCAGAATGGAATTTAAGTTAAATAAAGACTAACAATGGAAAAAAATGGTATAGAAGAAATACACAGAGATGTGGAGGAAACAAAGAGGAACAGTGGAAGAGCAGAAAATTTGAATTTAGTGTAAAAGAAACATCAAAGAATAAGAATTCAGTGTGTGTCTATAAATTATGTTGCTGAGAGGTGAATGCATTCTGCTATTTTAGGCATTTTATTTTATTTTATGCTTTGGGCCTTTATGGACTCCTTTAGAAAATCTCCTTTGGTGGACAGTTGGCCTATTTCCTAAAGTTTATCAGAATCCTATTATATTTCAATCTTCTCCTAAACCATTTATTCCTGGCTGTGGATTGTCCTTAAATCCAATTAGCATATTTTCAACTCAATTTACCAAGTGTTTAATAGCAACACTGAGTAGAATGTGATTGGAAGGGGATTCTGCTAACACTGAAGTTGTCATTGGTCTACAAAGAATAACTGTAGTTCATATTCTAAATGTTCCCCCTGAAGATCAGGATAAAATCAGAACAACTACTGTAACAGGAATAACAATCACTGACATTAGTATACTACACATAGTTTTGTAAAATTGGCTCATAGTCATCATTTCAGTTTATTCTCTGCAATACTCTTTGAATGCAGATAAGCATAACCAAGTAAATTCTTGGTATAATATTGATCTGATTGATTTGGGAAAACAGTCTTTTGCATTTGTAACACTGATAAGAAAACCTAAAATAGCTTAGACAGTTTGTAAGACACTGACATTCATACCTTTGCTTAATTTTTAAGCATTTCCTATTGACCCTGACCCATGCTATCAAATTTCTTTGTGTGTGTGTGTGTATCAACATTTTTATTCTAATCTCTTTCTCATCTAACAAAACTGTTTTCTTTTCACAAGTATGAAAAGAAAAAGCAATCATTGCTTAAATTTCCTGGTAGTCAACATTCATCTGCAAAAGCAACAGAATTGCAGGGAGTCCCCATGTCCAAGGTACACTGGGGTTGTGCCTTGTTACCCTATGGATGGCTCTTTTGTTCCCCTTATCATAGGGCATGTTACTCATAGTACCTCTGCTGACCGCATCAACAAAGAGTCTATGGGAAATTTTCATTTGAGCTTTCCTCCAATCTCTAGAATTCAAAATCAACAGACAGTTTTCTTTTTTTTTTTTAATTTGGAAAATGCAGAAGAGCACTATAATAATAAAGCCTATGCTAGCTAAATTGTTAGCACATCGAAATGCACATCTAAGAGCAAAGAGTTACAAGAACTGTTTTAGAAACCATTGGTGCCAACTTCTCCAACCCTGATCAGGCAGATATCTTAAAGTTACCATGATGCCAACACAAACTTATATTGCTTTGCCCAGAAGGAAAACTCTAGGAATCTGTCTGTTTAGAGACACAGTTGTGGTCTCTACATTCTAGCCATCATTTGCTGAGAAATCAAAGGTGGATTCCGGGTGACTCTTGCAACACAGAAAGCACAAGTCAACAAAGCACCTGATCGTGTGGACTGACTGGCTGAAACCAATCCTTAGGTTTACAGCCCTCTTCCTTGCCTTGCTTCTTTCTCTCTTTACTAATAGAAGACTGTTGACAGGGCAAGTGCCATGCTCCATATTTAGCAAATTTCTGAAATATCTCTGGATATGATGGAGATTTCCAAGACCCCAGAGCAATATTATGGAATTAGACCTTACTATTCTACACCAGAATTTCTCACTTCTGATATTAAAAAGGCTGATTTCATTCAAATGAGTTTATATTTTAAAGACTTGGTAAAAATCCTTCGTATTTTTAACAATATTGAGTTTTTATGAGAATACAGTTTCTCAATCAATTCTTGTCTCTTTTTCTCTTTCAAAATTTCATGTTAGGGCTGGAGGGGTGGCTCAGTGGTTATGGCACTTGCTTGGCATGTGCAAGTACGTAGGTTCAAACCCTAGCACCACATACACAATAAAGTGTTGGAGCAACAAAAGCCACATGAAAAACTAAATAAAAGTGATTCTTTCTTTATCTCTCTCACTCACTGTCCCCTCTCTCTCCCTTAAAAAAAATTCATGTCTTCTTATGTTTCTAAGGTACTTTTATTCCCAGTTGCAGTCAAGGGTAAACACCATACCAGGCAAATATTATAAATGCCTCCATCTATGTGGAAGATACTCAGTTTTAACATGACAGAGATAAAAAACTTTTAATATGAATGGGAAGAGTTTAATTATCACTCCAAACATATCATGAAAAATTTTGCTATGCTTATTTTAATGTTTTTGGCTTTGGATCAAAGAGCAAAGTACAAAATAAAATTTTATTATCATTATCTTAGTTTGGATCCCCATGAAGCAAAGGCAAAGTAGCGTATGCTACTATTTTATTAGGGAGTGCAAGCGCAGAGATATAAGAATGGGTGGAAGAGATTAATGAGATAGGAAATGAAGGAGAGAAAAGGGAGAGAATTAGTCAGTTCTTATCACTCATTCTTGGTTGCTCAGCCTCCCACATAGATCCATTTCCACAGTAAACTATGTTTATCTAATGCTGATGACGGATGAAAGGTATGCTTTCTAACAGGTACTCACTGTTAGATAGGAGCTAGAAGTCCTGCTGTTCTATTGTACACTTTGTGGTTGTAGATAATGATAATGTACCATGCAGTCCAGAAGGTGGGAAGAAAGGATTTTAAGTTTTTACTGTAAATAAATGAAAAATACTTGAGGAGATATGTTTAATCTGATGAAACATCCCATGGTACTCTAAGAATTTGAACAATTTTTATATTTTTACATACCAATTAAAATAAATTTAGTTGAAAAATTCACAATACTTTGTAAACTTTATTCTAAATTAGATTTAATATTCCAGCAATGCAGTCATAATCTTGATAATGGTATGACATATCTATTTATGTTTATTGGGAACTTGGAAATGATTCATTTTCTGCAGGTTTGATGAAATATACGGTCTTGAATTAATGCAAGATTTAAAGCAAATATGTCACCTTCTCCCTCCTTCCTGCCTTCTCCCTGGGCCACAAGCACACAAGTGCTAGAAAAGCCCCTAGAAAGCAGAAGGTATGAGTATAGGATTAAAAAAAGGAAGAGGGAGTTACACACGCAAAGTCTGTGGGACGATGTAGGATCTCTTCTGCAAAGTCTGTGGGCAATGTAGGATCTCTTGCTTGCAGTATCAATTGCAAACTCTTAAAGAGGGAAAGGACAGCTTCTGAAGGTGTGTCCTTGTATGTACCCACCAAGGAAAATATTTAACTGACATGTTCAGTGTATTTTTGAACATGAAAGCTGAATTAAAATCAGGTAAGTGGTTGCAACAAAATTCTACAGAAATCCCAGGGTTTTCTCAGAGTGTAAGTTTATCTCAATTTAGAAGTTCTGACTAGTTATTTTGTGGTTCAAACCCAGCAATAATATACTTATCCTATATTTAAACTCAATAGTTAACATTTGACCTTATTTGTCATGCTTGTTTTTTAGAGTGAAACATCTGGAGTCATGCATCATCACAATTTTTCTTATTTGCAAAAATCACTTCTACCTTTTTAAAGCTGAGATACCCTCAGGCTAGATCAAATTGAATGAGATGACCTTTCTTGCATAACTCCCTTCGAAGAGGTACAGAGAAATACTCATTTACTGCATTTATAATTATAGACCAATTTTATAGAAATTTTATAGACAACATGCCTTGAAAAAACCCACACAAATTGACACATGTGATAGGAAATTATTTCTGTAATTTTGTATTCTCTCAATCTGCTGATGGCAGTTGAAAGCACTGACATAAAGGAGTGCATTTTAAAACAGTAGTAACTAGATGAATGGATCATTTTCCTGAAATGCAATGCAGAACATCTGCAGGATGGGAATGTGTCAAGTAGCCCAAGAAATATTAACCTACACTGTATGATCAGCAAGAGTCTTCTTGGACCCCTCTCTGAATTTATTCCAGGTGTACCTTCACATTACCTTGCCTCTGTTCTTTCCTCTACTACTATCATTCATAAGAGGCGAGCTGTGGGTCACCTTGGATGAGGGAAGGTGGATATGTGGATGGGGATAAGACACAAAGTAAGATTGTATGGCAAAGTTCAAAGGCAATTATCTTTGAATTGAATGGGATTTCCAATATGATCCACGTGGTGAAACATGTGTTTCTCTGGGTTCTGCCCTATGTGCTAATTGGTGGAGAGCCTGAAGGATTGACACTCGAAATTTCCAACTCACGTATTCAGCAGACCTACCTGAGAGAAATCTTGGGAGATGGGGAGAGGAAAATCAATACAAAATCAATGTGTAAAGTACCAGGTAATAAGCAGAATGCTTTGTGAAGGTGGAGCAGAGTTGGTTCTTAAAAGATTGCTATAACAGAGTGTCACCCTATTTCAGTGAAATCCTTGCTCAAAGAAACAGATAAAAAATAGTGGAGTGTGGTTTTAAAAATGATAAAGACTTTATATTTGATAGTATTTCCATGTTATTACATGATGTACCGCCTATATATCCATACAATTCTTCTTTTAAGGATTGTTGGAGGTAAGAAGCTAGTATTGATTTTTGTATTAATGTAGAATATCTGAATGGCTAGGTTCCACTGGATATGCTTTGGAAAGGGGTATTTTCTACATATGTACTGAGACCTAAATTGGGCCACAGGGTTGATACATTTGAGGATTATATTTTACTTCTGTGCTTGTCGTTTCATTTATTTTTCTTTGGAAGACCTTGTAATACCAACAATTTAAGAATTTAAAAGTGATTAAATACCTAATGAAATTGAACAATCAAACTACAGTTAATAAAATTCAACAAGGTATGAAGAATAATATGTTGGTGATTTTGATGTTTGATGATTTCTTTTGCTTATTTTTCACACATAGTATGCTTTTTGAATTATAAGCACAGCATTATTTCTCACCTTTACTGGCACTCTCTGGACACCACTATGTTGCCAACAATAATCTCTATACCTTAAATAAACTAGGTTAAAGTCCTCCACCCCATGAGAAGACTAGGCAGATCAACCCTATGTGTATATAAACATGTATATGTATTTTATATATATATATGTATATTTATACACAATTACTAACACTGTCACAGGCCAGGTGTCTAAGGAGATTAAAAATATCCCTATACCATAATTATAAAATCAAATTTCTTCAGCTAAGCTTATGTCTCAAGAGACTATACAGAACTGAGAAAGAGTCTAATACAGCCAAGGATATCTCCTCCAGAAATAGCATAATTGGGAAAAAATACTTTTTCCTAATCTGTTTATGATGTTTCTCCTGTTCCAGATATTGGCTTTGTGGTTCCCTTGATTCAAACGTACAATTTTACTAGGCCCAATCTCTAGACCACATTTCATTATAAACCTAACACTGGTTACCTGTAAAGGCTGATTTGAAGCCCCCTAATCCCACAGAGCTTTAGTGAAATAGTTTTTCCATAAACTTTGTTGTTGACTCCCCAGACAAAAGTCTCTGATGTGGGTTAGGCAGGGAG
The DNA here is from genome assembly GCA_004027875.1 of Aplodontia rufa. NCBI lineage: Eukaryota > Metazoa > Chordata > Mammalia > Rodentia > Aplodontiidae > Aplodontia > Aplodontia rufa. Next base: position 11,335 of record PVKS010014629.1, read on the forward strand.
AAAGTAGAGAAAGAAACCACACAAGCTAATTCTTTCACGTGGACTTATTGTCCTGGGACCTGACTTATACACTCAGAATCTCTCCCTACCACAATAAACTTTGTTTCCAAGTCTTTTGTTTATGTCCAAACCACATCTAAATCCTCCGGAGGACAAAGTTTATGCTCAAAATTTTCCTAATACTTGACAATGAGAAACGAGATATATGTACTGTGTTAGTCAGCTTTGTGTTGCTGTGACCAAAATACCTGACAAGAAAACTTAAATGAGGAAAAGTTTATTTTGGCATATAGTTTCAGAGGCCTAAGTCCATGGTGAACCAACATCATTGCTCTGGGTCCAAGAAGTGGCAGAACCTCACAACAAAAGAGCACATCAGAGGAAAGTTTCATGGCAGCAAGACAAGAATTAGAGAGACAGACAGACAGAGAAAGGGGTTATGGACTAGATAATCCCTTCCAGGGCATATCCCCAGTGATCTACTTCCTCCAACTAGCTCCCAGCTCCCAATCATCCAATCAGCTATTGATGGATCAATCCACTTGCTGAATTAATCTACTGATGATCAGAGCCCTAATCATTGCCCAAAAGCCCCACCTCTGAACTTTGCTGTATTAGGGTCATGCTTTCAACACATGAGTTTTGGGGGGAAATTCCAGATCCAAACCATAACAAGTACATTAATTCAAATTTTACAACCCAACAAAAATGCCTTCTACTCAGGATCCATATATAAACCATAATGAAGAAAAACATAACCCCAGATAATCAAGAAAATTAGTGATCATGATGTAGAAGTAATCCGTAATTTCTCTGTAAGTCATACAATCAAGAGAGGTGATGTTCCACTTTGTAAATACCTCCAAGTTCTGTAGAAGTGCTTTCTCATTAAAATATGCCTGTGTATATATTTACTTATATTCAAAATAGCTCCTAAATTAGGCCTTTCATGTTGCACTTTAAAATCCTAATGCATACCCATTTCATTCATTCATTTTCTCCTACCTTCATTTATAAAGTTTTGTTGGCATATCTTTGAGCTAAACTATTTTTTTCCAGAAATACAAATGGTTACTATGCTTTATCAGTAACTAGCATAGTCTAATTTGTCAATTTATAGTCCTGTTATAGAGAGCAGGGTTCTGCAGCATGGAGTGGAATTTTGATATGACTGATGGAAATAGGAATCTTGAGTAGAATGCCAACTTTATTAACCAAAGAATACCAAAAATGTATGAGAGACTGTGACTTGAGGAAGGTAGCAAGTGGTAAGATGGAGACAAAAAGGTGTCCATAAGATAAACTGTCTAAGACTACAGAAGATGAGGCCAATTGCTGAACATCTTTAAAGCCAGGTTAGGGAGACTAAATGTCTAGATTAGTCTGGCATTTGAGGATCCTTTAATATGGGACTTACAATACCAAATTCAGAATAGTTCATCATCCTCTAACCCTAACCCTATTAGAAATGACAGAATCCTATCTTGGTTATAATACCTAACCAGGACACAGGAATTATATGACATTTCAAAGCAAGGATTAGAAGATTCTCTCTGAATGTCTATTTTATTTCTACTTTCTTACTAGGACAAAATAAAAAAGTCATTTAGCACTTAGAACTCTTTGTATTACTTGAAAATAATTCATCACCTACGTTCATTTGATGCTTCCAAAAGAGGTTATTTAAGGGAAAATATGGCTCATTAGCTCTCAAAAGTAGTTGAAAGGGCTCTGGACACCCTTATAAAACAGGGAAACTTGATTTTTCTATTTCTCAAATTATTACCTTTAGTTCAAATCAATAAATTTTTGGGTGCTATTGTGATTTATTAAAAAGCATGCATACTAAATAATTGAAATGAAATACATTCTGAGACCACTCTTATTTACTTTTGCTCATTCATCACTCCAAGTGATAATGAGCATTTATGCAGGGTTACTCATATACATATCAAAAAAGGGTATTTTCTTTTTCAGGAAAAAAATAATTCTATTGTACATGTAAATCTCATTGTTCCTTTTATCAAACTGCTTACTCTGGGCTTAATTTATTGTCATTGTCTGGATTTCACATTGTTATTTTAAAAAGACTATTCTTATCACAAAGTGTCTCTCACATATCACAAATTAATTAATTCTAATAATTAGTGATAAGTAATTAGTAATTTAGTAAATTAAACATTCCTAAGTATAGATGTTGCAGACTTGGTTTAAAGACATCTGACAAATACGAGCAGTGCCTAAAGTTCAGGCTCAGGCCAAAGGAGTTGACATGCCAATAGCATAGTCATTGTGTTATTTCAGGATGGAAGACCAGACTTCCAGAGACCTTCAGCACATAAGATTGTATCCAAAGCATGAATCTGCCTTTTCTACTATCTCCGCTCACACATGTCCTGTGCTACAGAATATTTCAACAATTCACCTGTGGAATGCAAATTCATAGCTTTGTGTGGTATTGCATGATTCATGATGGCTTAAAGATGTGAGATTTACTTTAAAAATAAAATCTCTTTATATTATATCATTAATATTTGTAATTATCTTGTTTTCATTCAAACCAAATCCCAAATAGCAAGGCAAACTTATGTATTAAATCTAAAACAGAAAAATTCATCAAGCTTTCTAGAATTATTTTCACATTTTTGTGTGAACTAATGTTTCAGGAACCTTTTAAGTGTGTGAGTGAGTGTGTGTGTGTGTGTGTGTGTGTTTTAGATGTAATTATTTAACTTTCTACTATAGAGTAATTTGGTTCAAAGAAAGGCCAACTTATTTGGCCATAAGAAAGACCAAAAAAGGAGGAAAGAGACACTATAGAATATTTGCTACAATGTAAATTCAAGCTGATTTTTTGGTTGATCACTGGAAGTCAAAACACATTTAACAAAAAAACAAAGTGAAAATAAGAAAAAACATCTTGGACTGGGAGAAGATGGTAATCTTCCTCTGTCTACTATTAAACAAACTCTGATTAATTATTGATAGTATCAATTCCAAAGCAACACTGCAAGGTTTTGAAAAATACATTCATTAGTCAAATTTAATTTACTCCAGGAGTTTTGCTTTCTGGTTAACAAAATTTTCTTTATAAAAAAGAAGACAGAACTATATCTAATACACATTTCAAAATCCTTATCTATTCATTGCATGATCTGTCAGGTTTTGTTTTGTAACTTTCATTATTGTGCCAGTAGTATTTCATTTTAATAACTCACCTCATTTTGAGCAGCTTCTCAAACTGAGACGCTCAACCACAACTTTTGGAATAGAATCACAGATCAGGAAATCCAAGAAAGTTAAAGAAGACACTGGGTTTTATTAATTCATGAATTTAGTAAGTATTTATTGAGTATTTACCTTCTACTGGGCATTATTGAATGTACAGGAAAAATAGTAATAAACAAGAAGAATAAAGTTCCTGACTTCAGATGGCTTACATTTTAGTAGGTTTATGGATGATAAACTTTAAAGTAGTGAAGTAACAATTTATATGTGCTAAAGAAAAAAATGCAAACCAGGCGTTAAAAAGTAGTAGGAAAAAGTTACATTGGATAAAATATTGGAATTAAGATAAATCCAGAGAAGGTATTACCTTGGAAAGAGCAATAATCAAAGATACAAAAGTACAGAGAATGGGGAGAAGACCACGGTTCCTCCAGAGCAGGCCTGTTAGCTGCTTGGAGCAGTGTGAGCCAGGAGTGAGATTGGTGAAGATGCAGTTGGAGGAGTCTGCCATTGGACATCAGCAAAGTCAATAACTGCATGAAGGCTGTACTCAGCCTGGACACCATGGTTTTCACTCCCTAACAGCTAAAATTATCTCCAAAGTCACTTCTGGTGACAGTGAAGAGCAAAGATGCTCAGAGCAGAGAACTGAGGATAGCAGAGCTCTCCCCAATAAGAAAGAGGAAAATGTCATTTTTAGAGGAACCAGCAGCTATGGCTCATATTTGCACATTGAAGTAATGATTGCCTTATGACACTATAAGATGGATCAGCAGTGGTCACTAGAAATAGTAATAGAGCATAGTTGAGGAAGCATCTGTGTTTACAGGACTAAATTTGAGTCCTTGCAGATGAAGAGGGTTAAAATGCCACACAGACCTGAGAAAGAAATATCTCTATGGATAACCTTTAATGTCCAAATAAAGTTACTGGAGCTTCAAATTCCACAGGAACAGAATTTTTCTTTCTCTCCTTGGTGGATCATCTATTTTGAACCATCTTAAAGAGCATGGGCTTTCTCTCACCGCTGGTGAGTCAATCTACCCTTGATCTGTTTTCCCTCCCTTGCTGGGCTGCTCTGAGCTCAGCTGTGGGTTTGTGCTTACTTAGCTGTTGATCACAGTCTGAACCCTAGATTGCCTCCTCCTGCATTCCCCAAAGCACCATCAATGCAAGGTTAATTTTTTAATCATAGTTTTACTGAGAATATTTAGAAAGAATAGTAAAGGATTACTCTTTCTAGAAATTTATCAGCCTTTCCCTGCTAAAGAAATGTCATTGCCCCTTTCTCCCAGAAGTCCAGGCATTCAGAGTTTCTCCTTTCTCCAGTATTCTATCCCAAGTCATCTCTTCCACCGTACATATATACCTCTTGAGGCATCATTAACAAACTCCAAATTTCTTATTATTTAATTTAGCAGCACAACATTTTATCTAAAATGGTCTCATTTAGGTCAGCCAAGGAAGTATTACACAGGAGCAAGGGCTCACAATGGAATTGTCCCCCAATGCATACGTAAGCCATTCCAAGAATAAAACACATATTCACAAAATTTTATCATTTTCAGAAATCTTTCTCATTGGCCATATTTGGTGGTCTAGGGCAGCTTTCTTATCTTTAGGGCCAACATTTAAAGGAATTTATAAGAAAACTAATACTAATATTTGAATAGTATTTTGGTTTTATTTGTTTCTTTCTTGTAAAAAAATTTCAGACATATCATTCCATCAACTGCAGGAAGCAGAGTTTATTGGTCAGTTGTTGAGGATACTAGGGATCCAAAATGTTAAGTTTTACAAAATTCCCTGGGTTTCCCTCATGGAATTAATGACAAGGAGAAATGAGCAGCCTGATGCATACATCAATACTCTTCAGATCAGCTAACTCAATGGCAGATATACCCACTCCCCAAAGACAGCCCTGTCCACAGACAAGCAAGGGTTAGGATATGGGCAGGGGAAGAAGGTGGGGTGAGGTCTACTTCCCAGCTACATCTGGTGTCCCTGGAGGGGCCATTTTGTCCAGTGCTCAAAAGCTCACAGCATGGGGTTTCTTTCTGAGCTATTATTATGTAACTATGTACCCAAGGGAGATTCTCACCTCCAGCAGAGACCAAGCTGGCAGATAAAGCTGTTTTTGTCTGGGAGTCAGAACAGAAATGTGATTGGAAGCACTCGGAATGTCTGGGTATAAATTTTGAATCTGCCATTATCATGATGTTTAGCAATTTCAACTTTACTCATTTCCTCAGAAAATGACAATGATAATGGTATTTACCTCATACTATTGCTATGAAGATCAAATGAGTTGATGCATAAATAATTTTGCACAGTGCAGAGGCATCAATAATTATTAGAAATTATTTTTAAGAACCTGCCTATCACTCTTTAATTTTTTTAGGAAAGTCTGAGTTGTTCCTCTCTTTTTAAAAAAATTGGTCAAAAAATTTTAAAAAATCAAATTGACTTTGAACAAAAAATACAAATCCAATTTTAACTAAGCATCAAGAGTTGGAATTTTCCTATCTTCAAAACATAGCATTTACAAAAGGTAACTGCGGCTGTTTTCAGTACATGATTCTGAGTTAGTCTCCACATTTTCTCTAAACACACAATTGTCCTTTAAAATTTTTTAGAAATTCCATAGAATCAATATGAAAAGATGAAAGGCTCTTCTCTTAGCTCTTTTTTTTTTTCCTTTTAGAATAAAGTAAATGGTTGTAAACATTAACTCATCAAAATGAAAGGAGAATTACTAATTAACTCTTGAAAATACAAATAAGAAAAAATAAGCCCATGTTCATATTTCTCATCTGGCCTCAAAGAAAGATCATTTGGTCACAGCTTGCAGTCAGCCATCAGCTCCACCATGGAAAGAAATGACCCATTTCACTTTGATATTTCTAACTGAAGATAAAAATATATAAAAGTTTATAAAGGGTGGTGTCTGTCTGAATAGATCTATGTAAAGAAGTGTATATATATATATATATATGTATATATATGTATATAAATATCCAAAATTATAAAAACATTATGATAAAGGCATTTCATATGCATGGAATTTTCTTATAATTTTGCATATTAAAGTTCTATAATTCTATAAACATTTTATTATAGATTTTTCTCTGCCATTTCCAGAAGGAAAGTACAATTTCTATAAAGTTCTCTTAGAGCTAGGTATGGTTGCTCATGCCTATAATCCTAGCTACTGGGGAGACTGAAGCAGGAAGATCACAAATTTAAGGTCAACCTAGGCAACTTAATGAGACTGTGACAACATAAAATAAAAGTTTCCTTCAAAATTTGCTTATATTCATTCCAGTTACTTATTCATTCTAGCAATGGATATAACGGGTTCAAATAAAAGCAAAAATGATAAAAGTAAACAGAGCTTACAGCTGCTGTACTTGTGGACATTCAGAAAAGACGGTCACAAGTATTCCCCCACCCCCTTCTCTCCAACAGCATCTCTTCAGCTATCAACTCCTGACAACTTCCTTCTACTCTTCATTTCAGTGAGTTCAACTTTTTAAAATTCCACATATAATGGCATAAGTGATATCATGTGGTATATGTCTCTCCGTGCTGGGCTTATTTTATGTAGCACAATGTCCTCCAAATTCATCCAGGTTGTCAAGAATGACAAGATCTCCTTCTTTTTTACATCTGAATAATATTCCATTGTATATATATATTCTGGTTGTATCTATTGACAGACACTTAGGTTGATTCATTATCTTGGTTATAGGGAAATCATCTGCAATGAACATGAGAGTACAGGTATCCCTTGCACATAATTATTTCATTTTCTTTGGAGCTGTACTCAGTAGTAAGACAGCTAGATCATATGGGAGTTCTATTTTTAACTTTCTGAGGAAACTCCATGGTGTTTTCCATAATAACTATATTAATTTATATTTCCCACCAACAGCATACTAGGGCTCCTTTTTCTCCACATCCTCTCCAACATTTGTCTGTTGTCTTTTGGATAATAATCATTCTAACAGGAAAATGGTGAGAGTGCATTGTGGTTTTAATTTGCATCCCCTGATTTTGAGCATTTGTTCATGTACCTGTTTCCCCTCTGTGTCTTACCCTCATCTCACACTTTTTGCCAAAAAAATCAATGCAAAACAGGTTAAACACTTGGATGTGAGACCTGAAACCATAAAACTACAGTAAGAAAGCACAGGGGAAATGTCCAATGACAATGGTCTGGGCGATGATTTTCTAAGTATGAACCCAAAAGCACAAACAACAAAAGCCAAAGTTAAAGAAAATAGGGTCACATCAAACTAAAAAGCTTCCATACAGCCAAGGAAACAACCAACAGAGTGATAAGGCAGCTTACTGAATGCGAGTTCATATGGGGTTAATATTCAAAATATATAAAATACTCAACGCCGTAGTAGGAAAACAAATAACCCAACTGCAAAATGAACAAAGGATTTGAATAGACATTTCTCAAGCAAAGGCACCTTATTTCTGAGGTCCTGAGACACACCATCTAATGAAATCTAATACAGAGTATAGTCTAAAGGAATCCTGCAGGAATCTTAGGAAAACTCGTCATTCCTAAGGCTGTGACAGGGCTCTAGTTCCTGAGGAGCAGATGCCCAGCAAAGCATCCATAGAGATTTTGGACTGAGTTCAGGGCTACAAGAAACCGAGATATGAATCACTAAATCCTCCTGTGAGCCAGGAACAAAAGGCATCTCACCTCATTGTGAGGTCTGGCTCAGCCTTATATGTGCTAAAAGAGGACTCCAGCCAAAATAAGTAACAAAATAAGAAGTGACTTTCTGGAAAACATGTTTTATATTTATGTTACCACATTTCTCAAGTTTTCTAAAGTGCTTAATAAATTAATATTTTTCTGAATGAATACTGAAGCCATAAAGACAGCATATTAAAAAAGCATCAACATGCATGATACGTAAATATATTTAATCACCATTTTAATATAGTTGCCTAAACTCTAGTTATATAGTTTACTTGCTTAATGTGTTGAAGATTAATATTTCTTGAATCACAATAAATTTTAACAGGCATTCTCTGTTTATTACACATTGTATTATTCTCACATTAGAGGGGATAACTGGAATTCAGTTCTAAAAAGGCAAAAAAATACCTTTGGTGCAGTAGAGATTATTTTGTATTTTAGTGCTCATTTTCAAAGGCATTGCAGCTCATCTTTAAAAATTAAGGGCCGCTGATATGTAAAATGATAATAAAATAGATGTTTCATTGTTAGTATGGAAAGTTTCTATAATTGGGTTTTAATTAAGTTATTTTAAATGGATATTTCAAAGCCTGAGTGGGTGTTTTAATAATGTGCTAATATATGCAAATGATAATGTCTTTTCTCCTATTGGATTGTCAGTCAATTTAAACTTTTATCAGAACTTTTCCATCACTTCTTACTTGACACTCTCTCTCTTTTTCCTGCACAGGAACTCTGGTGGTAACCTTGATAAGATGAAAAACCAGGAAAGAATGCTGTAAGATCACATTACGTGGTCTCCAATCAAAAGTCCCACCATTTTTCTTTTCACAATAGGTCAACTTTACTTTGGATGCTAAATGTTCCTTATGATTCAGAGAAGAAGCCTACTGGTAGATCATCTGAAGCTTAGGTACAAAAGAAGTTGCTTTGAACTCAGATCCTCCTATTTCACACACAATCCACTCTGTCATATCAGGGAAGAATGAGCTAATAAATGCAGAACTAATGGATACAGATTCCATTGCCAACCAAAAGTCCAGTCCCTGAATTATCTTATCGTGTTTTTATTACTGAGAATTCAAGCTTCTAATGGGTGTCTTGGAAGTTCTCAGCAGGATCTCCTCCTGCTGTCTAAAGACTCCCCCGTCATTACTGCAAGTGCCGATTTGATACTATGGCTCTCTTGCAGGACTGTCTGCCTGGCTGGCCCACAAACCAGACCTTCAGCTTCCAAACTGTCCAGAGTTCATATAGCAGGCATGACAGACTTAATTCTAATAACCACCTCCTGCAATCTAATAGCAGCTGCAACCTCCCGCCCCCGATGTCTGCTGTGACCCTGGGCTTCTTGTTCTTGGTGCGCATCTCCCATGCATGTCAGCCCTTTTTGTACTTTCACCCCTCTTCTTATGGTTTTCCCACAGCACTGCTTAGCTTATATTCTCTCTAGCCAAAGCTGAGGCTCTGGCGAGCATTCCAGAAAGGTAAACCATCTCTAAGTTGGACGTGTGCCAACATTAACATTCTCTTATACCTTAAAGCACTGTGCTAGAGTGTTGGAGTGGAAAAAATAACAGCCATCCTTCTTTTCAACCCACTGGCAAAATTTGGGTGGTTGAAGGTAACACACTCATTCTTCATACCTAGATGATATATGGACATTATGATAAAAATACATAGATTTGTGGCAATGGATTAGATAAAAAAAATTTCATAAGAAAAAAACTCATGTAGTACCCTGAATGTACACAGCAAACTCCAGAATATTGATAATCTTTTCCAATAGAACAAGAGTAGTTTGGAGGATTTAGTGAACTGTTTACGTGCTTGGAAAAGCACTCAAGGAGTCCTGCCTATTATTGTTATTGCATCAAACAATAAAACTTGGACACAGCAGCATGAATCGCTGCTAGAAAAATAACTTCTCAATTAAAGGCAAGCAAAATGCATGCTGTGAAGATAAGCACATTCTTTCTATCTTTGTAAAAGCTAAAACTATCTGGCAAATATGTTTAGAATACAGTCAGAAATGAAGGAGGCAAATTCAATGAATTCCAAATAAATTCATTCAGCACTATCCAGAAAGTTGTGTCCTATCCAGCTTTGTCTGTTTTAAACATTCCATTTTAAGCTTCTCCATTGCTAAATCTCTAAAACTGAATTTACAACCTTGTTCTTTTGATCTTCATCCTCAAAGTTCTCCATGTGCCAAGTCTGCTGCCCACTAACCCGTCTTTAATCCGTAAGGGCCGTTCCCATTTTCTTTGCAAACAAGGGGCCATGAAAATTAATATCTCTGAATTTTTATTCAAAAACTATTTTTCTCATTTAAAAGTGCCTATCTTTGGGTTGGAGTGGTGTTCAGCAGTCACAGTGCTTGCCTGGCATACGCGAGGATGTGGGTTTGATTCCCAGCACCACGTATGCAACAAAGTGTCAGAGCAATGAAAGCCACATGAAAAACTAAATAAAATTGATTCTTTCTCTTTCTCTTTCTCTCTCTCTGTCCCCCTCTATTCTTTATAAAATACATAAATTAAAAAATAAAAATTCCTATCTTATCTATATTAAAATAAGACCATGTTTGACCCAGTCAAGCACATTAGAAACATGCTTGGACCCAGCCCAGATTCCAGAATGGACAAAGAATTGAGAAGTTTAATACATAAGATGAACTGAGAATTCAGAATCAAGAAAGTACTATGCAAATATAAATACCATGAAATTAGATTCAGTTCCCAATTTATTTGGACAAAGATATAGAGTAGACATGGTTCACATCAGAAGGGGTCTTATTATATCTGAGGATCTCAGTATTCTCACTGTTTAATACCTTTTTTATAGTCATTCAGGAAAAACATGAAAATTTACAGTTTTTGAGCAGACATCAGTGCCTCTCTTGATTCTTGGTCAAAACTAATGCTGAAGTTTACTCTTCAATTAGGAGGAAAACAAAGAGCTGTTGGCACGACATTCCTGTTTGATATCTCCACTTTTATAGCATCTCTGTCTTCTACTGCTTAGCCTGTCTTTTCCTCCTAATCTTCCTTTATATTGACAGTTGGTTTCTGAATGATGTCTGATCAAAAATCCAGTTACCCATCCAAAAAGAATCACACCCATCCAAAAAGAAGATTATGGTATGTGGTATCTCATTTCTAAATAGTGTACTATGTAGGGTAATTTCATTGCATAAAGAAAAAAATATGTAAAATATACCTATATATAAGTATGAAATGATTACATGGACTAATCTTCCTAGGCTCCCAGATAAGGAATACTATAGACTGGGTTGTTCAAACAGCAAATGTTATGTTCTGAAAGTTCTGGAGGTTTGAAGTTTCAGATCAAAATCCAAAAAGTGAGTTTCTGGTGAGTACTCTTGTCCTAGTTAGAGGTGGATGCCCCCTTCCTGTGTCTTCATATGGCTTTTCCTCTGTGCATGCATGAAAAGAGGGAGGAATGTATGTCTCTCTTTTTCTTCTTATAAGGCTCCAATCCTATTAGATTAGTATCCTACCTTGTGACTTCATTTAACCTAAATTAACTCCTAAAAGCCCTGTCTTCAAATACAGTAACTTTGGAGTATAAGAGCTTCAATATATGAATTTTAGAGAGATAAAATTCAGTTCACAACATTTAAAAATTATTACTGCACTGTTATGTAAATTTATCCAGGTAATTAATAAAATTTTAATAATAAATTGTAAGCTCATTCTACTTACTCTATAGCCCTTATCAGACATTCTCTTTGAATTCTAAACCTAGTTCAATAGCATAATAGCATTTTTAAATCACCTTTTCCCCAAGGTAGTTCAGTTAAAATACACAGCATTATGTTAGCTATTGGAGTATGAAATAAACAATCCTGCTTTTCCCTTGCCAATCAATTTTTTACCTTGTACATGCCAATTCTATTTTATAAGATCTGAAACTGTTGTGTTTTGCTATTTGGGCTAATGCCTGAATTTCACACTAAATTCCTATAGTTGTTTAATCCTTCCATCCTACTGAGATCTGGAAGCTGTGGCATAGATTCTGGCCACCTCACATCCACATGGCTTCATATTTTGCATCTAAAACCCAAGCTTCACACACTTCTGAAAGCTCCATGATTTGTCAGTGGAAGGTAAACCTACTTCATTTAATTATTCTCTTCACATTGTTCTCTCTCCTTGTGACTTTTTGGTATTCAACTAAAATTTCCCTCCGTTCCCATTAAGAGATCTGAAAATTTTTTGTCTTCATCTCATGCCCATAACATCCCCCCACCACTATCACATCAATTCCAAATACATCTGCAACCTCTTTTCCAGAGTATATACTTCCATTAATGCCAAAGAAAAAAAGACATCACTTCTCCCAGAGCCCAAAGACCACCCACCAATAGATGATCAGAAAATTTCCGACCTGAAAGGAAACTTTGGACTAAAGTAAGAATGTTATCCTAATTGCAAGCAATACAGCTTAGTGTTTTTGTAAAGATTTTTAATAGAAGTCACTGAAAACTACTTTCACTATCCTCACAGGCCCGTCCATGACAGTAGGACACTAAAATTGATAGTTAAATTAGGATGCAGATCATAGGTATCCAGGAATTCTAAGCCCAGCAGCTATTTTATTTTTTTCCTTTTCTCATTTTTTGTTGATGCATTACAGTTGTACATAATGCTGGAATTTGTTGTCACATATTCATAGATGTACACAAAACAACAATACAGTTTGGTCCCTGCAACCCCCCCCTACCCTTCTCCTCCCATTCCGCAGATCCCTTGCCTCTTTTGCTTGGTCCTATATTTTTCCTAAAATATCCAAGTACAGTGACATAAGTCTTATACCTATGAAGAACATTTTTTCTATACATGACTATAGTATATACAGTGACATAATTATAAATGGTTAGATTATACCATGCTTTAACTCAATTCCAGCATTTCCCCTTCTACTCACTTCCTATCACCCCTTGTTATTTTTAGAGATAATTGACAATAAGATTAAATATTTACATTTTTATAAAGTCATGCAGTATAGCTTATTCAAATATCTTATGCAGTATCTTGCAACATAAATATTGACATGTTGCAATTTTCTTAAAATTCACTTTTCAATATTTTTTAAAAGTTTTTATTAAGGAGTTGAGTTGTCAAAGAATCTAGAATGCATATGAAGTGACAATATAATATTCATTTGGTCTTAAATCATAGTTTCCACCACACTGTCCACTCCTCTGCCTCTTGATTCTTCAATATTACACCCCTTTAAGAGGTATAAATGTATATAAATCTGATTATAAAATTTCCAGAATTAAATGATGGTATAAGTATCATTTGACTTCTCAGGGGGTTTATCCATAGGCTACATTGTGGATTTCTCTCTAGAACCTTTCTTATCCTCCCTACTTCTACCACTCTCACCTGTCCCTTCCTCATTCCCCTACCTACATATCTATGGTTCACCTACATTATGTGTCTGTATGCTTTTGGTGGGTCTAATACATGAGTATGACTATCTTTCTTCCATGTCTGGGTTTAGTTCCAGCCTCCACAAATGAAGGAAAACATCCAACTCTTGACTCAATGAGTTTGGAAAACTTCACTCAGCATGACTTTTTCCATTGCCATCCATTTACCTTCAAAGGCTGCCATATCATTATTTCTAATAGCTGAGAGGAAAGCCATTGTATATTATGTACTACAGCTTTTGGATGCATTCATCCAGTGAGGGGCATGTGGGTTGATTCCATATTTTAGCGATTGTAAATTGAGCTGCTATAAACATTGATTTTGTTGAGTCACTGTAATATGCAGATTCTAACACCTCTGGGGAATTACCCAGAAGAGGAATTGCTGGGTCATATGGTCCAAGCCTAATTTTTTGAGGAATCTCCACACTACTTTCCAGAGTAGCTGAAACAGTCTGCAATTCCACCAATAATTGCTAGTTCCTATCTCCCCTCCAACATTTATTATTTGTATTCTTCATCTTTGCCAGTCTGATTGGAATGAGGTTAAATCTTAATGTAGTTTTGATTTGCATTTCTCTGATTACCACGATTTAGAACACTTTCTCATTAATTCATTGACTTGCTCAATTTCCTGTGTTGAGAAGTTTTTGTTTAGCTCTCTGTCCCATTTACTGAAGGGGTTGTTTGTGTTTTTATTATTGAGTTTTTTTAGTTCTTTGTAAATTTTGGATATTACTGTGTCAGAAGGATCACAGGCCATGATTCTCTCCCCGTCTGTAGGTTGTCTCTAGACTGTTTTGACTAATTCCTTGGCTGAGCAAAAGCTTTTTAATTTAATGTCATCCCACTTATTAATTCTTGCCTTTAATTCTTTTGCTTTGGGAGATTTATTGAGGAAGTCTTTGACAGCTCCCACTTGCTGAATTGTTGGTCCTAATTTTTCTTCTAGCAGTTGTATGGTAGCTTGTTTAATCTATAATTCTTTGATCCATTTAGATTTGATTTTTTTGCAAAGTAAGAGAGAAGGATCAATTTTCTGCAAGTGGCTGTCCAGTTTGTCCAGCACCATTTGTTGAATAGGCTGTCTCTCCTCCATGTTATATTTTGTCCCCCTCTGTCAAAGATCAGATGTTTCAACATTTGTGGGTTTGTCTCAGAGTATTCTATTCTATTCCTTGGTCTTCATTCTTATTTTGGTACCAGTACCATGCTGTTTTTAATACTAGAGCTCTAGAGCAAAATTTTAGATCTGATATTGCAAAACCACCTGTTTTGTCTTGCTTGCTGTGTATTGTTTTGGCTATTCTGGGTTTCTTGTTTTTCCAAATGAATTTGAGCATTGCTTTTTCTTTATCTGTAAAGAATGACATTGGAATTTTGATGTGGATTACATTGAATCTATAGTGCTTTTGGTAGAATGATCATTTTAACTATATTAATTCTGCCTAACCAAGAGCATGAAACATCTTTCCATCTTCTCAGGTCTTCTTCAATTTCTATTTTCAGTGTTCAATAATTTTCATTATAGAGGTCTTTTACTTCTCTTGCTAGATTAATTCCAAAGTGTTTTAATCTTTTAGAGGATATTGTGGATGGCACTGATTTCCTCACTTCTTCTTCTACCCTATTATTGTTAGCATAGGAAAACTATGGATTTATGTGTGTTGATATTGTAACTTGCTACTTTGACAAATCTATTTATAAGCTCAAGCAGTTTTCTGGTGGAGATTTTTTGGATCTTTCAGATATAGGATCATGTCATCAGCAAAAATAGTTTGACTTCTTCCCTTCTTATTCTCTTCCCTTTGATTTCCTTCTCTTGTCTGATTGCTCCAGACAGGGTCTCAAGAATTATATTGAATAAAAGTGGTGAGAGAGAGCAGCCTTGTCTTGTTCCCAAGTTTATTGGAAATGCTTTCAACTTTTCTCCATTTAGTATTATACTAGCTTAGAGTTTGGCATTTATGGCCTTTACAAAGTTAAGATAAGATCCTTTGATCCCTATTTTCTCTAGAGTTTTGAGCAAAAATGGGTGCTGGATTTTATTGAAGGTCTTTTTTATATCTATTGAGATGATCATAGTTTTCCTATGCTAACAATAATAGGGTAGAAGAAGAAGTGAGGAAATCAGTGCCATCCACAATATCCTCTAAAAGATTAAAAGGTTTTTGTCCTTAATTCTGTTTAAGTGATGAATCTCATTTATTGATTTGCATATATTGAGCCAGCCTTGCATACCTGGAATGAAGTCGACTTGATCATGATGTTGATTGTAATTTTCTTGATGTGTTTTTTTTTTAAATAAAGAGAAAGGAACAGTGAGAAAGAGACACAGAGAAAGAGAGAATCAATTTATTTAGTTTTTCATTTTGGCTTTCGTTGCTCTGACACTTTGTTGTGTACGTGGAGCTGGGGTTTGAACTCATGTTGTCCTTGAGCTTGTCTGGCAAGCACTGTAACCACTAAGCCACCACTCCAGCCCTCTTGATGTGTTTTTGAATGCAGTTTGGGAGAACTTTATTAAGGATTTTTGCATCAGTGTTCATGACGGACATTGGTCTGTAGTTTTCTTTTTTTGGTGTGTCTTTGTTGGCTTTTGGTATCAGAGTTACAGCTGCTTCATGAAAAGTGTTTGGGTGAGTTCCTTTGTTTTTTAAATTTCTTGGAATAGCTTGATATGGAGAAGTGCTAGCTCTTCTTCAAAAATGTGATAAAACTCAGAGAATCCATCAGGTCCTAGGCTTTTCTTCTTTGGAAGACTTTTAATTGCTATATGGATTTTGGTGCCTGTTATTGGGCTATTTAGGATTTCAATTTCATCCTGTGTCAATTTGGGGATGTTGTATGTGTCTAAAAATTTGTCCATGTCTTCCAGATTATCTGATTTAGAGGAGTATAGTTTTTCCAAATATGTTTTGATGATCTGTTTGATTTCAATGTGGTCAGTGGTGATCACCCCTTTTTCATTGGTGATTTTGTTAATCTGCTTTGATTCTCTCCTTCTTTTAATTAAATTAGCTAGGGGTGTGTCAATTTTATTTATTTTTTCAAAGAACCAGCTCTTTATTTCATTGATTCTTTTCTTTTATTTATTTTTCTCAAATTCCTTGATTTCAACTTTAATCTTGATTATTTCCTGTGTTCTGCTAGCTTTGGGATTAGAGTGTTCTTCCTTTTGTAGAGATTTGAGGTGAAGCATAAGCTTATTTGTTTTGGATCTCTCCTGATTTTTAATGTAGACACTTCATGCTATAAATTTTCCCCTTAAGAATGATTTCATGATGTCCCAGAGGTTTTGATATGTTGTGTCTTCCTTCTCATTCTCTTCCAAAAATTCCTTAATTTCTGTTCTCATGTCTTCTTGGATCCATTCTTCATTTAATCAGGTCTTATTCAATCTCCATGTATAAGTGTGTTTTCTGCAATGATTTTTGCTGTTAATTGCTAATGTCATGGCATAATGGACTGATAGGATACATGGAATAATATCTAGTTTTTTATATTTGCTGAGATTTCCTTTGTGAACTAGAATAGGATCTATTTTTGAGAAGGATCCATCCACTGCTGAGAAGAAGGTATACTCTGACAATTTGGAGTGGAATATTCTGTAGATGTCTGTTAAGTCTGTTTGATTTATGGTGTTGTTTAGCCTGGAGATCTCTTTATTGTTTTCTTGCTTTGACAATCTGTCTATTGTTGATGGAAGAGTATTAAAATATCCCCATACTGTAATGTTGAGGTTCACAAGTGGTTTTATGTCTTGGAGTAATTTTTCCTCATAGTTGGGGGCATTGGTATTTGGAGAGTATATATTTACTATGGTCATATCTCCCTGTTGCATTGTTCCCTTTATTAGAATGTAGTGGCCTTCTATATCTCTTCTGATTAATTTATGTTTGAAGTCCATTTGTTGGATGTAAGAATTGCAACTCTAGCTTGCTTTCTTGGGCTGCATGCCTGGTAGTTTGTTTTTTTTTTTTTTTCCATCCTTTCACCCTCAATCTGTAGAAGACATTGGATGTAAGGTGGGCTTCCTGTAACCAGTACATTGTTGGGTTTTTTTGTTATTGTTGTTTTTTTTTAATGAACTGCTTTTTTTTTTTTTTAAAAGAGAGGGGGACAGTGAGAGAGACAGAGAAAGAGAGAAACGACTTTATTTAGTTTTTCACATGGACTTAGTTGCTCCAACACTTTGTTGTATATGTGGTGCTGGGGTTTGAACCCGGGTCCTTGTGCCTGCCAGGCAAGCACCGAAACTGCTGAGCCACCGCTCCAGCCCCTGGGTTTTGTTTTTTGATCCAGTCTCCTAGTCTATATCTTTATAGTGGTGCATTGAGAGCATTCATATTCAGTGTTAGAATCTTTATGTGGTTGTGGTTCAGTGTTCTTTTGTTTTATTAATAAGTTCTGTGTTGTTTTGGTTGTCTATTGACAGTATATATCTTTACTGAATTTCCTCTGTCTGTGTGTATTGAGGAATGTTTGCTTGTTCTTCTCTCTGGAGTTTAACTTTGAGGTTTCTTTGTTATGCTTGTTTTCTTTTCATGAATGCTCCAAGTTTGATCTTATCGTGAAAAGTTCTTATTTCCCCCTCAAATTTGAAGCTAAATTTTGCTAGGTGTAGTATACTTGGCTGCATGTGGTGTTCATTTAGACATTGAAAAATATCCTTCCATGATCTTCTTGCTTCCAGAGTCTGAGCTGAAAAATAAGATGTGATTCTTATTGGTTTGCCTCTGAATGTGATTGGTGTTTCTCCCTTGTAACTTTTAATATTCTTTCCTTGATTTCCCTGATATACATTTTGAATATGATGCGTCTTGGTGAACTTCTCATTTAATTAGGCCTATTGAGTGTCCTATAAGCTTCCTGGATGAGCATATCTGACTCTATTTTTACAGGGAAAAAAAATTCTTTAACTATTTCATTGAGAATGTTCCTTATCCCATTAATTTATGTTTCAATTTCTTCCTGTATCCCAATCACTCTTATATTGTTACTTCTCATTTCATTCCAGACATTTTTAAAATTCTGTTCATGTTCTGTGAGGGGTTTTTTGTTTGTTTATTTGTTTGTTTTGGTTTTTTTGTCATCTATGTGCTCATTTTGCTTAGCCTGTCCTCATTTTCAGAAGTTATTTCTTCAAGAGCTGAGGTTCTGTTTTCTGTAGATGTTAGTCTATTATTAAGTTCTTCCATGGTTCCTCCCGTGTCACTGACTGCAGATCTTAGCTCATCGCTTCCTTTTTGAGGATGTCTACTCTTTGAAAATAGTTTTTCATCTCTCGAGTTTTCTCACTTAAGCTCTTCATTATATCTTCTTTTAGTTCATTGTTCCTTTTAGTAATCAGATCATTGGTGATTTTTTTCAAGGTTTTCATCTGGATCCCTCTCTGTGGCATCCTTTTTAAGGGAGTTGTGGGTTTGAGGTGAATCTGTCCTAGTTTGATTCTTCATTTTTGAAGATCTTCTTCTGATCTCTGATTTGAGATTCCCCGTGGGGAAGGTAGCAGGTCTCCAGGTGGTTTTTTCCTTGCAAGTTAAAGAGTCAGTTCAGGAACCAACTGTTTGATGATCATCCTCTTCCTGACACTGCTTTTGCCTGGGTTCTTCTTGTGCTCCACCTTTTGGATCCAGGATCAAGATATGAACCTGGGTTGTCCTGGGCACATTCCAGTACAGGACCAGAAGAATTCTGGGTCAAGGGCTGGTCCAGGTGGGGACGCTCCTCTGTTTGGTCCTGGGTGTGTGCTGGGGCCCAGCCTAGAAGAGGCCTGGGCCAGGACTGCAGGAGGGCAGGGCTGTTCTAGATGGTGAAACTACCTAGGGGTATTCTGAGTGCAAGCCAGCAGGAACCAAAAGAAGTCTGTTCTAGATGGGGGACTTACTGGTGGTGTCTGGAGCACCTGTCAGTCAGGACCAAAAGAGGTGACTGGTAGGCAGGGGCTTCTCTGGATGTGGGTCCTCCTGGTGGTTCCCTGAACAAGTGCTAGCCAAGACCAAAAGAGACTCAGACAGCATACAGATACGTACACTGAGAGAAGGAGCTTCCTAATTGCTATTCTGGTGGTTTCTGAGGCCCAAGTGCTGTTTCTTCAGTTGAGCACCATGACCTTGCTTGAGTAATGGGTTCAATGGTGGTCTCTCCAAAATTATGTCCATCTGAAACCTTAGAATGTGACCTATTTGGACTAGGTTTTTGCAGCTATAATTAAAGTAAAGATCTGGAGATGAGATCATGAGAAAGTAGGGTGGGCCTAAATCTGATGATGAGTGCTTTTAACTGAAAAGGAAAAGATAAAGACAGAGAGAAGACAGAGGCAAGGCAAGAGTGATGTTTAGGTATGCCAAAGAACTCCAGCATTGCTGGGCCCCCCTGGGACCTAGAAGAGAGTCAAGAAAGGATTTTCTCCTTGAGTATAATCTCCTTAAGTATACTTGGAGGTATTTATTCCTTTGGATACCTTGAATTCCATTTTCTGACTTCCAAAACAATAAGAATGAATTTCTCTTGTTTTAAGCCACCTGGTTTGTGGTAACTTATCAACTATACCCCATAAGTCTTATAACTTATTCTGCTGCTTAAACTATCATAAATAATATTCAGTAAGCAAAAAAAACTGTATTAAGACAAAGATTATTTATAAATAATAGTTACTTCATTAGAATAATTTAAGTTTTCATTATTGCTACTGTAAGCCCAAAATATTATTTTTAAAAATGTGAGAATATTCAATGATATATTGAATCTTAAAAAAGAGATAATATATAACTGCCACAATAACCTCCCCATAATTGTATGTTTGGCTTTTTGATAGGATCAACATCCAATATGAATATCTTCCCTAATATGTTAAGATGAAAAGATGCTTGCATGAACTTCAAATTTGAAAGCTTTGTTTTCTAATGATCTGTGAGAGTTCTATCACTATGACAAACTACCTGAGATTTAAAAAAATTAAAAGGAAAAAAAATTTTTTTTTTTTGGCTCACGTTGCAGAGGTTTCATTCCATGGTCAGTGCAGTTGTCTTTGGCCCCATGGTGACACAGAACATCATGACAGGGATCATGTGATGGAAAAAAGCAGCTTACTTCATGACAACCAGAAAGCAGAGACAGGGAAGTGGGATGAAGGTCCCAATAGCTCCTTCAAGGACACACTTCAATGAACTATCTTCCTTCCCCTAGGCACCACCTCCTAAAGGTACACCTCTTCTCAGTAGAGCCACAGACTGGTAACCAAGCCCATACATAGCATGTGGCCTTCAGCGGATATTTAAGTTCCAAACCATAATGTCATCCATGATAATGAAAATTGCTTTTTCTTTGTATATGGCACTGCATTATAAATCTATAAAGTATTAAACTAAAATTAGGAAACAGCCATCTGGTAGGAGAGGGGGAAAGAGGCATCATATCCTCAGGAGGGTCAGCACAATAACCATGCAGTCTTTCTGTGCAATCAATGCAAATGCTCTCTTTGTCTACAGGGCATTAATGAGCTGATGCACTAGTATTCTGAGTCATTCTAAGAGATTCCACCTCCCCACACAGGGACATCCAAAAACTAAACCCACACAGACTTAGAAAATAGACCAAACGCTGCAGTAGGAAATTACTTAGTCTAGCTCTCTGTTTATAGAGAAAAAGTTAAGGCCCAGAGAGGTGATGCGAATTCCCCACAGCTGCTCAGCTAGTTAATGCATCATTACTGCTCATAAGTGCAAGAAGACGGAGCAGCAGGACTTAGCTACTTAGAAATTCACAAACCTGCCAAGGAAAAAGAAAAAAAAAGACAATCAAAACAGCAGCAAAAACAAAACACTACAATATTTTAAAATGCTGTTTTGTGGTCACTGGAGGAAACTCTGAATTCTGCCTTCAATTCAGTCTCTCTGTCCCTAAAGTGAATAAGAAAAGAAGTTCATGTTTCTTTCAAAAGCTATGATGCCTGTTCAATAAAGTCCGAATACTCAGAAAATGAGGTTCAGACCTCCCCTTGTCTATATTTGTTTTTAGCTGCACATATATTCCCAAGCAATGTCACACATCTGCAAGTAAATTAATCCAAAAGAAAAGAATATGGAGTTTATTTAAAGTTCAAGGTATTTCTTGAACATGAGCATTTGGTCTGATGGGTCACCGATTCCATTTTCAGTGCACTGATAGCAAAATCTATATATTTAAACATTATAAAAAACAATAGGAAAACTTTGTACTTGTTTTTTCTTGTTCATGGCATTTCTTGAGGGTTTAGGCATTTGGCCTCTAATTTTATTTTCACTTCACTGCTCTGACAGCCGAGCTGCACAGCTTGGCATTAAAAAAAAAATCAGTGTGAGTGGTTGAAATATATAATTTCTTTGGTTTGGGAATGCTGCAATGTCTGGCCACTCACTACCCAGCTATCTTTGTTGGTTGAATTGACAGGAAAGGTCATATAGCTTTGTGATAAAAGATAAATTTGAAAGAAAAAAAGGAATATAATTATCTGATCTCAGAGTCCAGCAGAGTGGCGATATACTGGAGAGCTTAGCACGAACTTGAATCTCTGCCCTCTTCCTCACTCCAGGACAGAAATGTCAAGGAACTGATGCTCGTGATTTAATATTCTAGATATTAGACAGGAAAAGACACCTTTTCTTTCTTTTTTGTAAGCATTGCCACTGTATTTTCTATAATCCTTATAATTGTTTCCATCTCATCATATCTTGAATCTGAAATCAATGCTTACATTTATCAGTAGTCTTCCTCCATATCAGAGATGATTTGCTTCAGCTTTCCTGACTGCTAGCTATGTAGATACCTGCTATGGTCTGAATGTTTGTGCTCTGACCTCCAATTTGTGTCTTAAAACCTGATCACTGATATGATGGAGTTAGGAGGTGAGGCCTTTGCGAGTGGATAAAACTATAAGGGCAGAAACTTCAAGAATGGAATTAGTGTCCTTATAAAAAAGGCCCCAGGTAGCTGACTTGATCCTAACGCCAGATGAGGATATATGCTTTTTATGAAATAGGAAATGGTGCTTTATAGAAACGGAATCTGCTAGTGCCACCTTGGACTTACAGCTTCCAGAACTGTGAGAAATAGGCATAGTTCCTCACCTGCTCAGTCTGTTTTGCTATAGCAACCCCAATGGACCAAGATTGAGCAATGCTTCCTTAGGCCATTAGATTAGGATGGGAGCCACAACAAACCACTTTTTCCTAGTTTCCAGTCTTCACAGATAGATTTCAGATGAAATTGAATCTCAAGGAAAACGAAGGTTCTGTCCTGCCTTGCTTTAGCTGTATCTTCTCTTGCTGTTATTTCTCAGGAAGAAACAATCACTCACACTGAAATCACTCACTTCTTGAGATAAACTATTGAATATTCTCAAAATCTTTATACTGTTTAGAGATAGAGGAAGGACTCTGAAGCCTATAAAGCCCAAACAAAAGCTAATGTATGGTTATTCTCCCTACCATATTTAAGAACAAAGTATTAGGTATTACCTAGTAGTATCTACACTTTCCTAGTTCATAAATCGTGGATGAATTGTGTGTGCTGTGAGTTGTGAGAAAGAATAATCTAAATTTTAAATATCTGCCCCCCAAAATAAGCAAGCAACAGAAAATCAGAAAATAAAAAGAATGATGGTTGAAATAAATATTTTGTCTGTAAGGCCTTATTCAGAGACCCCCTATAGATGTGTAGACTATAATCGCATTGGTGCCATTCAAAAAGGAATTGATGATGATGACGTGAGTCGTTTTCCCTGGAGATGTTCTATGCAATGAACCCACACTCAGGGCTGGACTTGGGGGAAGGCTGCCTGAAGAGTAGGCAGGTAAGAGATAGATACTATTCACCTAAAACTTGCCTGAATGACAATAAATGGATGACCCTAACTAGAACACCCTGAAAGCACCCTCCTCTCTTCCCTGGTTTGGAGATCTGGAGGTCCATTTGCATTTTTTTTCTGCTACTCAGTGTATTCTATATTCTACTTGGAATTGGGTTTACTCAACATTTATTGCCCCCTTGCCTTTTTAATATAAGATTATACATATGCATGTATGTGATTGTGTGTGTTATTTATCTTTTTTCCTTCCTGTACATTTCTGACTTTCCAGCTTATTGTCATTATTTATAGTTCTACTAAAATGTAAAACTGTCTTCAGAAATGTCAAACAGAATGAGGTTGGAGAAATTGGAGACAGAAGTCAACTATAACCAGCCCTGCAGTGCCCTCTCCTACATGTCAAATGTGAATTTTTTCTTACATGGAGTGCTTTTTTATGGTCATGTGAACATGCCATTCTTTAAAATGTGCATATGCGCACATGAACACCCACACAATAACCAATGACCAAATTGTGATAAAGATAAAAAGACTATCAGCTGAGCTGCCAGATTGCTGAATTAAGTCTATATTTAATACCACTACAAATTTCAAATTAGGGTAGTCTTGAATGCTTTTTTTTTTTTTTGGAAACAATATTCAGCACACTACTGTGCAAGCTTGTTTTGATGGGCTATCTTTAAATCAAAAGGGAAATGAAAAAAAGAGAAATCAAAGATGAATTACAGATACAAAGTAGAAACAAACACATTATTTAAATTATTTTTACAAAATAAAGAACAATAGTAGGTATAGGTTACAAAATAAAAATAATTTGACAAAATTATAGTATTATCAATAAATTAACCTCGTAAGGACTAGAGAAATAGGGAGCCTTGGATTCTGTGAATTTTTTTCTAACTAACTATATAATGATAAGCATAATCTTCAACATTATACCTCCATTCTGCAGGAAAAAGGAAATTAGAATAAACAATATCTAAAGTTTTTTGGGATTCTTAAGTGCATGTAATTTTAAGTCATTTATAGACATCCAAATTGAAAAAAATCAGAGAGTGGGCAAAGATATGGTTGTGAAAAACCTGCTGATTATTTTAATTGTATTTTCTTTAAAAAATTGTTAGGTTTATAAATAATAACCTACTTCTTGGCTGGAGTGGTGGCCCAGTGGTACAGTATTTATTTGCCTGACATGTACAAGGATCTGGGTTTGAACCCCAGCATGACATATACAACTGTCAGAAAACCAAAGAACAGATGAAAAAAAATAAGTAAAATTGACTCTCTCTTTCTCTCTCTCTCTCTAACTCTCTTAAAAAGCAAACAAACAAAATAACTTAATTCTAATTTCAAACATGCGCCTAACCTATCCACAGGATAGATGCTTTTAAACTAACTTTTAAGTGTATAGAAACTGAGGCAATGAAAAATTAAAAGCTAAAAAGTATAAGGTCCAAATTTGAAATCCAAATTTTCTGATTTAAATATTATGCTCTATTTTTTAAGTTTTTAAAAGAATAAGAAACACAAATAGCCTTTAAAAGAAACATTGAATACATACATAAAATGTTATAATTTATTTCTGTAAACTTGATGAGAAAAGAAAAAGAAACTGAACTCTGAAAGGCTCAAAATATGTAGAAATCCCCCTACTATGCAAAAGCTGGCTTGAGAACAAGCTGTTATTATGAATATGTGCTGTCCTGGCTTAGTTCCCTACAGACAGTGTCCTTAACTGGAGATTCATGTGCTTGAGCTGTGTAGGGTATTGGCCTTGAGAATTACAGTATGAATGAGTACAAGAAACAAGATCAACTGGAGGGCAAAAATCAAACCATGATGTTGCTGTGCTAAGCAGAACCAAGACCCCCTACAGAGTTTTTCCTAATTGAATCAAGGAGTGAGGGCTTTGCACCTCCATGCTGAACAACTGAACAACAGTGGATGTAGGGCTTACCCAGGGAGGACATATAATTTTGATGGAGTGGCTCCTTTCTGCCAAAGGCAATTGCCACATAAGGACTCTTTTGTTCAGATGTCAGCATCTAGCAGTCCCAGAAGCAGCAGAGGTAATGAGTTTCTTCCAGTCCTACAGGAGTGATCTCAGTAGCACACCACAGCATCCACTACTCATTCCATCACTGGGTTATGGGTACTCCCTTTTTACCTACTCTAAAACACATGAACTATAATATTATATTTATGATACGTATGTGTTTATATATATAAATGTTTTCCTTATGTAACGTATCTGTGAAAAACTAAGGACATAATATCTCCTAAATATCTGTCTTAATTATGTTTACCAATTCCCTAAATCCTCAACCTAAATCCTCAAAAGAGATTCTCTTTACTCATACCAAACAAATTAGAAATTTTTCTGTTCGTAAAACACCAGGGACAAGTGACCAGGAAATTTCTGCTTAGAAAATATTTGAGAAAAAATAAATGGAATGTGGTAGGTGAGTACTGACACTATTCGGTGAGTTAGCATCTTATAGTGTAAGACATGACTTTGAAGATAGATACACTCAGGTTTGAACCTAATCTCCTGAATCTCTGATCATGTTCTTCACACTTCTTTTTAAAAATATTCTGTATACTAATCATCTAATTAACCAATAAATAACTTGGTTAATCTTACCATAATTTATTGATAATTATCTGTGATATGACCCTTGTATATGTAATATGTAGGGGGAAAAGTTACAATAGACCCAATTTTGGCTTTGTCTTACATACAAGGAGATATGTGTCACTGAGAAGATGGCTCAATGGGGTGATCACAGTGCCGAGGTAGAAACACACAAGAAATTTATTAGGAATTATGTGATGTGATAGTTAATTTGGGGTGTCAGTTTGACTGGATTGAGGAATACCTTGCAAATTGATAAAGCTTGATCCTGAGTGTGTCTGTGAGGATATTTCCAGAGAAGACTGGTATGCTCGGAAAACTGAGTGGAACAGATCCTCCCTAAATGTGGGGTTGGGCAGGGAGGGACATCATTCAATAGGTTGGAGCTCAGATGGAAGGATAAAGTGTGAGAAGTAGAAAACTTACTTTCTAGCTTTGGGCCCCCATTCCTGAGTCTGTATGTTTTCTTTGTAAATCAGACTCCACTATCTTCAGTCCTTAAACACAGACTTGTACCAGAAGCCCTGCACTGGGTTTTAGTTCTTCAACCTCGGGGGGCTGCATCGTTGGTTCCTCTCATTCTGAGATTTTTGGCTTTTTATGCTGAGCAGATTCTGGCTCTCTTGACTCTCCAGTTTGTAGAGAGTCATTGTGCAACTCTTTAGCACCTGTGATCATGCAAGCTAATCTAATAAATGCCTTATAATTATGTATACACTATTGTTTCTATTTCTATTTCTCTGGAGAACCCAGATAATAACATAACATGATATTCAGAAAGAAAAAAAAGCACAAATAGATTATTGATACTATAGTATACATACTGCATTAGGAAGGGCAGAAGAAATAGATTTAATCTATTTAATTTATTTAATATATTCTCCAATTGAGGAAAAAAACCTGATCCTGTAAAAATATAAGTCATATCACAGGAGTAAGCCTCTTCAACTTCACTCAGCAAGATGGAGAAGGCTTTGAATGCCAAGCTAATAAATAAGAATTCTAAAAACTATACTTCAAGAAGGGGATTTAAGCAAATTTATGTTCTAAGAAGCATGTCAGAAGCATGCAAAATGGATTGAGTTAACAGAAAAACTCAAGGGTCTGAAAATAATCTTTGGCATTCAAGGGCAAGTTGACTTTCTGACCCATCAGCTTGGCATAAGAGCATAAGAGACAAAATTCATCAAATGAATAGAAATATTTTATACATTTTCATCTCTACAAAATATTACTATCATATTACTGATTAAAAAAAAAAACTTTAGGGCTAGAGCAGTGGCTCAGCAGTTACGGCGTTTTCCTGGCATGCACAAGTATGCAAGTTCAAACCCCAGTACCACATACAAAATTAAGTGTCCAAGGAATGAAAGTCACATGAAAAGCTAAATAAAAAATTACTTCTCTCTCTCTCTCTCACTGTCTCCTCTTTCTTAAAAAAAAAGCTTTTGATGTAATGTATGCTTTCAAAAAATGGAGCAATTAACAATCACCTTATTTCTAAATACACAATATTCATCTTTTCCCAAAGGATAGTCTAGGTTTCTTTAGAGTTTTAATTAAAAATAAAGCTGTTTGAGTGCATCTCCCTAGACTATTTAAGGGTTTTCCTAATATTTTCTAAGATCTGGTACCTTTGTTTCTCTATGTGTTTAACTTCTATTCTCTCTGACAATTTAACATCCAGCTAGAAATCTAAACATTCCTTTCCTCTCAAGAAATGTGTTAAACTAAAAAAAACATATGATATCCAGGGTTTGAACAAGACAAAACAAACCAACCTCAAAATATTCATGAACTTCAAATCATTTGAAATTCACAAATCTTTATGCATTAGGCTGTGGGCATCCTAGCAATATGTGAAAAGTGACATGCTGTCTGCTTTACACCTAGACAAAATAAATAAAAATGGTAATGGTTTCATGGAAATATTAATACACATGGAACATATAAGATGCATTAGGTGGGAAGTCTGTTACCTACATAAAAATGACATCAGATATACAATTTTTACATTAACAAACTTGACCCAAATATTTGGTCAGTAAACATGAACATATCTGTTTTCTCAAGCATCCACAATTAAGTCAGTTCCTAGAAAGGAGAAAATTTGGTGAATTTTAATGAAAATTTTTCCATTCACCTCTACTTTTCATTTGATTATAGAATACACATAAGTCTCTCCCTCCGCTTATCTTTTAAATAGTGAATTTTTTCACAGCTAGGATCCAAACACTTTTCTCTTACTTAAACATATTGTTTAGCAGTTAATCTGATATATTTCCTTGGATATAGATACCAAGTGTAATCTGATAAATGCTAATTTTACCTTTTCTCCTAAATCCAGGCTTATGTACAACTGCCTCTTTGAAATCCACACTGAATGTCCCATAGGCATCTCAAATAGTTTGAGCTATCCCAACATACTCCAATTACATCATTCAACTCTCCCAAACATATTCCTGGTATAATCATCCATATTTCAGTACATACTACCATCATCTACTTAGTTACTAGACAAGAACTATTCTACACAATTTTTTGTCACCATGACCAAAATACCCAACAAGAACAAGGTAGAGGAGGAAATTTTTATTTTAGATCATGATTTCAGAAGTTAAGTTCATGGTAGGCTGACTCCATAGCTGTGGGTCTGAGCTATGGCAGAAGGGTGTAGTAGAGAAAAGTAGCTCAGGACATGGCAACCAGGCCACAGAACTTTGCTCACCAAGGACAAAATAAAAACTTCAAATGACCTATTTCTTCCAGCCACACCCTATGTGTTTACAATTATCACCCAGTAAATCTGTATCAGTGGACTAATCCACTGACTTGGTACATCTCTCATAATCTAATCATTTCACTACTGAAATTTCTTCCATTGTCTCACACACAAGCTTTTGGGGAATACCTCCTATCTGAACCAAAACTTTCATCTTCATATCTTCCCTTCAAATCAACCTTCACATCCTCTCATCTTATCTTCTCTGGTGTTGCAAAATAAATCTCTAATTCCCTTTCCTCCACCTCCACTCTCACTGTGCTGATGGAGGCCAAAGTCTTCCTTCACTTGGATCATTCACTAATTACTTTCCCAATTTCCACTTTTACTCTTTCCAATCAATTCTCCCACTTCGGAAAAAAAATACTTAATCATTTAAAAATATACACCGTATCACAGGAGCAAGACACTTCAACTTAACATCCTTCAGTGGCTTCCCATGGTAGACCATTGGCACAGCCTGGCATTTGCTTTCCTTCCAGTCACCCCACATCCCAATGGCTGGCTCATGACATCAGTCACACACCAACTCACATTCTTGGGTCACACACCAACTCACATTCTTGGGTCCTCAAATGTTCTCTTTTCTTGTCCCTTCATGTGACTGAATCTTTCTCATTCTTTGATCTCAAATGAAACATCAACTCTACAGAGGACCCTTACCCACGGATATGTTACAATGGCTTCTCCATATTTGTCTATTTTAAAGATTCAATTTCATTACATTAATATATATAAATGCCATTTGTGTTACTTATAACAATTCTTGCACTATGTATTTTATTTTATTATCTGATTACTTATTTGGTTTCTCCCACAAGCATATCAATGGAAAGTCAGGATCTATTCCAGTTATTTTCCTATGCCTATCACAGAGAAGATAAGCCAAAAATATTATGAAGCAAAAGAATGCATGGATCAATGAAATTTGGAATTTAAATTTAAGAATGTCAGCAATACTAAAATTATAAATTCCCTTCTGAAGTCCTATTCTGAGAGCATGTAATTGAGTGCAATGGTACAATTGTCAAATTAGCTACAATCTTGGAACAAAATTCTGCCCAAAGTGGAAAAAAAAAAAGGAATACATGGGATAAAACATTTTCATGGGGGAATAAAAAGCAAATCATTGGTAGTAAACTTGCCACAGGTTTCTGGCTATTTCAGAAGGAATTAGCAATATCCAGTTGAGGGTAGGCCAAGGACACTAACTAGGGCAAGGTAATATGTCTTAGGAATCATATACATTGGCAAAGGTAGAGGAAGACGATTTTATCATCTGTTGCTACTACTCTATTTGAGCATAAGATAGTATCATTAGTCTTCTTCTTCCCTTCAAGAATGAAACAATTTATAATTTTAAGAAAATTAGTTCTTTATTCCTGAAAAATGAGCTTTAATTTCATAACTCTCACATTTAATAAGAGGTATGAATTAATAGTGCCTTCAAATGATGTCATAATTTGGAAATTTATGAAACACTTTAGTTTTATTAAAATTTCTACAAAACCACCATTGTAATTAAAATATTCAGATTTCACTTACCCTGGCATTGCAAAGGAAGACTAACTAGTAAGACATATTTGGAATATTAAAATAAATGGAGCCTCTTTGGTGGCTGATTTTATAATTTTGGAACTAAATTTAAGTTTCTTCTCAAAATAAGGATTTTTCATCTAAGCTCTAATATTATCCCTAGTCTCTGGGATTTCAACTCCACTGCCAAACTCCATATCCACTCACTTTGATGGTGATGTCCTTTGCCCGCTGGGACAGAGACCATTTCTCATCGTTGCTACATGACTGAACCCTGGGCCAATGTAGAGTGTGTGGAAGTGATATATGTTACTCCTAACACTGACTCCTACAAAACCCTGTGAGATCCTCTGTGATTCTTTATCTGCTGGAAAAAATGGGATCTTACAGGGAAGAATTCCAAAGATTTCAGATTCACCCCATGGAAGGAACCTGTGTCCCTGGGTAACTATGTAGACAGCAGAGCTTCTCTTTCATCTTGACTTTGCTGATTATTATGGGACTATATGGGTGCAAGAATTAAGCCTTATTTTGTTAAATAACTGAAATTGCAGGTGTGTTTTGGTAGTAGTTAATTATGATACAGATTATTAAAGCTGTAAAACCCAGGTTTTCTAACTATTTAAAGTTGTGACAATTTTTTGTTTCTATTACATAATTATGTTAAGTACGTACCATACTGGGTACCTTACGGAATTATTTTTTTAAATAAGTGGAGATAATTACTTAAGTACCTTTCTTCTTTGCCAGTTTTTGTGTTAATTTTTTAAACTATCTTATTTGGAAAAAAAGTTTTTGAAGTTTAACACAGGTTAAATTGTGGTTCTGTAGCTACTGCTGGGTTTGTGGAGATGCAGGTAGTTGAAATTCCCCTCTACTTTGCTTTAATATTTGTAATATGGATTTGCCAATTCATAATATACTTGATTCTTGCAAGACTTAAATAGAATTGAATGCAAAACAGCTAATATAGGGTCTACAAGGGAAACATTCAATAAATAGTGGCTTAGAAATGTATACAGTAAAATAATTTTTGTTCCTTAGAACATCTATAAATCATAATAAGAAAATTATAAAAACAAGACAAAAATATACCTGATGACATTTTTAAATGATACCTTTAATCATCTTATTGGGATTATACCTTTAATCCCAACACAGTACTGGGCTTCTGTCCAAATTCAAGATTCACTGTGACAAAAATATGAATTCCCTGTAAATCAGTGTTCCTCATAGCCCCCTCCGTGCAGAATCAACAGTTGAAGTGCTGAG
The DNA here is from genome assembly GCA_004027875.1 of Aplodontia rufa. NCBI lineage: Eukaryota > Metazoa > Chordata > Mammalia > Rodentia > Aplodontiidae > Aplodontia > Aplodontia rufa. The sequence goes on from PVKS010014629.1 coordinate 42,828, forward strand.
CAGCAAGCTGTCACTTACCCCAGAGACCTGCTAGAATTGGCGGAGATCTTTTCACCTTACCTTTGTAGATTTCCACGTTTCCAACAGTCAGCAATGGTTCCCGGTGTGTTCCAGCCTGGGTGGACAGACTCCCTCGCCTCCATGCTGTAGGACTGGTGGGATTTGAGTCCCAGTTCAGAGTCAGAGGGATACAACTGGTCTGCTGTCTGCCATGGTTCCTATGCTCCTTTTTTGCACATGTACATTTTTTTTCTTTTAAGAGAGGGGGACAATAAGAGAAAGAGAGAGAAAGAGAGAATCAATTTTATTTAGTTTTTCACGTGGCCTTCATTGCTCAGAGACTTTGTTGTGAACGTGGTGCTGGAGTTTGAACTGGCATATTTAGGCATGACAGGAAAGCGCTGTACCTACCAAGCCACCGTTCCAGCCCATCACATGTAGATTTTTAAGTTAAATTTTAATCATATCATTAGTTCCATAATATTCAGGGAGAAAAAGGAATCTTTTCTCTCTCTCTCTCCTTCCCTTCCATCTCTTTCTCTTTCTTATTAGATACTCTGAAGATAATTTTAATTATACATATCATCAAGAATAATTGTATTTTTCACCAGGTTCTCCTTGATGCTTTAGGAATTCTGAAACTGACAATAAGTATTCAACCTTTTCATTAAGTCCATCCATACACTAGATTTAAAATGTCTCATTTTATCATGATGGAGAATGATGGGTGGCAAAAATACCTGTGAACAACAGCACAAAATCAGAGAATCCGATATGCAAGGTTAGTATTAACTTCTTTACAGAAGCAGGGGCTGCCCCTCACTCAGCCACAATTCCTATGAATAGCTGCTCCAAGACCCCAGGGAAGGAATCCCATTTAGGACTTATGCTGCAGTTGGTACAAGTTCTTTGTCTTGCCATAGAGACTCAAAAGAGTTCTCTTCAGCTCCTGTCTCTGCAGTATCTTATGTAACATCCTTTCCACTGCCTGAAAAAGAATCTTTATTTTCCAAAATAGAACTATTTCTTTATAATGCATTCACTTTACACCCCGAAGCCCCCAAATTATGAAGTTTCCTTTAAATATTTCTCTAAGTAGCATTACTGATTCCTGTTTTTCACATAACCCCTCAGGAAAAAAGTCTTTTTACATTTTAATTGAAGATGCCCCTGAAATGAGGTTCACAACCATGTAGCAAATCAATTTCAGAATTGCTTACAAAAAATTCTGGGAGAGAGACTATATATATAAATATATGCGTTAAATATATATTTAACAAAACAAATAACAACACAAAATTTTAATATGTAAAATTATGTTAATTGTATCAACTCTCATTTAAGATTGAGAGAGGAAAATTCTGAAATAATAGAAAATTTCACAGTCCCTTCACTAAAAATATTAAAGATATTTGATGTTGCAGAGATAGAAAATTTCTCAAAAATTTTTATAACAAAACATGTACCACCTACCAGAAGATAATTTTTTTTCCTGGAAAAATCTTTAGAGAATTTCCAGTTGAGCTCTCAAAGCCACTATCATAACTCGAGTAGTTGAGAGATTTTATATTGCAAAGGTGGTATGAAATTTAACCTTAATGAGAAATAATGGATGCTAGATATGTTAAAAAGAGAACTGAAGGACTTCCAACATGGCAACCTGAAGGGAGACAGCATTTCCTGAGGCTCTGGGTCTGCTTGGGAAAAACCCAGTGCATCTGCAATTTTCCAAGGTGCATCCAGGGGAATCTATATTTGAACTTCTAGTACTAGTTTGTGAAGCTTTTATAAGGAGCCAAGTCTTGGGAGTTTGGTGAGAAGAAAAAAAAGGGCCCCCCGCCAGGGACATAGAAGGCTACCTGTGCTGACTGCCTGCCAGAAAAAGTTCTATCTGCCCCGCCAGAGTGCTGTGGTTCAGCTGTTTGCTTGGTGTTAGCAGAGCGACCATAGGAGCAAGGAGATAGGAAGACTTTGCCTGTTTGGCCAGGAATGGTGGCCGGCCCCCTTCTGTTCCCCGGCTCACTAGACACAATCCCAGACCAGTTGCAGGGGCGGGGGTGCAAGCAGCAGAAGCCGATCCAGAGGGTTTGAGCAGAGACACAGATTTCATCCCTGATTCCATTCCGATCCCAATTAAGCAGATGCCCACCAAGCTTGCCCTCTGCAGGGAGCAAGAGCCGTGCTGGGAGTCGGCCCCTGGGGTTCCCGGTGGCTGGCCGCCATTGGGTCTTTGAGGACTCAATTTCCCATTGGCTACAGGGGCGGGGCTACAGAGTGACTGTTGGATCGCCGGGAAATAGGGGTCTTTATCTGTTCGGCCAGGAACAGTGATAAGCTCCCTTTGGTTCCACACGCTTGCTGGTCAAAATTCCCGACGGCTGTAGGGCAGGGCTGCAAGCAGCAGCAAGCGGGACAGCGGATGTGAGCAGAGCCACAGATACCGTTGCTGACCCAGTCCCATTCCTAACTAAAACAGTCATCGGCCAAGCTCACACACTGTGGGGAGCAATCCTTGTACCAGGAGACAGCCTGCTGGGGCCACAGACTGAGAGACATTCATATTGAGGTCCCAGAGACATCCTCATTGTCTATAGATCCAAGATTTCATTAAGAATTTTTATTTTTTTATTTTTATTTTATTTTACTTTTTTAGCTTTTAAATTTTTTATTTCATTATTTTTTAAATTTTTATATTATCTTATTTTTTATTTTATTTTATTTTTTAATTTTTTTATTATACAGATTTTTTTCTCTCTCTCTTTCTCCTTTCTAGCTGTATGGTTAATACTGAAGTTAGTGTTGGTGGATGTAAATATTTATTTGTGTGTATGTATTGGTGATTGGCTAATACTCTTTCTAAGTCTTCTTAATCCCTACTGCTACCCCTATAACATTGGATCCAAACCACAAAAACGTTTCATGATAGCATGATAGACTCAGCCTCTGGAGAGTGAAGATAACCACGCCCCATACTAATCTCTTCATCCCCTGTGCTCTGATAATCCCTAAACATAAACATTTTTCTCTCACCCTCCCCAAAGTCTTTACCCTTCCCACATCCCAATTCTGTTTTCCTTAGTCCTAATAGAACAACCTATGCCCCCCCAATCCCTTGCTCCTCTTTACTCAAAGGCAAGGGTGATTTTTTACCTCCCCAACTCACCTCCTTGAATTTCTAGTCATCCCTTCTCCCCACCTTCGGAGAGACCCTGCTATCTGAAGAAATAGACACGCTTTAAAATGGGTACTGGCTGGCTCTCATAATTCGGTGTGAGATCTCTCTCAAAGTAACCCATTACAATGAAACAAAACCATAAGAAGCTCCAATTACTCCACCAAGAGCAACTTTCTTCAACAAGTCACGCTCTAGGACTCAGAAAATGAGGAAAAGGGGAAATAATTCACTTCTTCAACCCCACAGCTCACCACCAAAGGACTCCATGGCTAGAGCCTGAGATGAAAACCAAAGGCTTTGTGTCAGCATTATGATTACTAATGCAATCAAAGAATTGAGAGATGAAATAAGGAAAGAGTTCAGACAGCAATTTCAAGAAATGAGGGACAACTTCTACAGGGAAAATAGGGAACAGTTCCACGAGAAAAAAGATCAGCTATACAAAGATATAGAAATCCTGAAAAGAGATGTAGCAGAGCTATCAGGATTGAAAAACACGGTTATTCAAATCAAATCCTCTCTGGAAGAAACCAACACCAGAGCTTACTCTACTGAAAACAGAACATCTGCTTCGAAGAACAAGCATCGGACAATGAGGATTGGCTAAACAACGTAGAATTCAAAGAAGATAAGCAGTATAAACAGCTTATATTACATAATCAGAACTTCCAAGTAATATTTGATGAGATGAGGCATGATATTTTGAGAATCATTGACCTGGAGGAAACCTCTGAACAGCAAAAAAGAGGCTTAAAGAACCTTTTAAGCAAAATCATGAGTGAGAATTTCCCTCATTTTACTATCGATCGGGATTATCAATACAAGATGCTTATAGAACTCCAACTAGACCTAATCAATTGAGAAACTCACCAAGACATATCATATACAAAATGAATAGCAGAGAAATCAAGGAGAGAATTCTAAAAGCTGCTAGAGAAAAGCCCCAAATCACATTCAGAGGCAAACCAATTTGGATAACTATGGATTTTTCAGAGCAAACAATGAAAGCCAGAAGAACTTGGGAAAATATCTTTCAAGTGTTACAAAATAACAACTTCAACCCAAAGATAATATATCCGGCAAAACTCAGCTTCAAATACAAAGGGGAAATTAAATGCTTCAATGATAAACTCAAGCTAGCAAGATACATGAACATAAATCCGGCTCTACAGAGCATTCTCAAAGATGTACTCCATTCTGAAGATAATGCCAACCATATGCTAAATCCTTAAACAAGGGAGAGTCAATAATCATACTATACAAAAACAAACTTTCAAGATGACTCAAAACTCTATAATTGATACAAAGTCTGTGAATCAGCCTCCCATATCTATTCTATCCTTGAATGTGAATGGTCTCAATGCCCCAATTAAAGGACACAGACTGACCCACTGGATCAAAAAACAAAATCCAATAATATGTTGCCTGCTAGAGACATATTTGACACTGAAAAATAGACACAGGCTTAAAGTGAAAGGATGGCAAAACCTCTACCAGGCCTGTGGCCCAAAAAAGCAAGCTGGTGTAGCGATTCTAATTTCTGACAAAACTAATTTCCAACTAAAACTAGTCAGAAAGGACAAAGAGGGTCACTTTATCATACTAAAAGGGATAGTTCACCAAGAAGATATAATGATAATCAACATTTATGCCCCCAATTACAACCCCCCCCAAATATATGGAAAAAATAATTAAGGACATTAATCCTCTCATCGATCTCAACACAATATTCCTGGGGGACTTCAACACACCATTATCAACTCCAGACAGATCATCAAAACAAAAAATCAATAAAGATGTCTCCAATCTGAACTACTCTATTAATTAACCATGTTTAACAGACATTTACAGAATATTCCATCCTAAGAGAGCTGAATTTACCTTCTTCTCAGCAGCTCATGGATCCTTCTCTAAAATAGACCACATCCTAG
>PVKS010014630.1:0-47924 GCA_004027875.1 Aplodontia rufa
CCCCCCTCCCCATCCCCCTCCCTACACCTCCAAGTATCCTAAGGAGCCATCCCCCTATTACTCTGAGAGTCATTCAATTTGAAATATTGTTAGGTTAGCCGTCTACCCTACTGCTTCCCCATATATTCTAGCATCCACAGACGAGAGAAACCATTCAGCCCTTGAGTCTCTGGGATTGGGATACTTCACTAAGCATAATTCTTTCCATCTGCATCCATTTGATATCAAAAGCCATAATATCATCTTCTCTAATGGCCGAGTAGAATTCCATTATATATGCGTACCAAAGTTTTTGTATCCACTCGTCAAGTGAGGGGCATCTGGGTTGGTTCCATAGTCTAGCTATAGTAAATTGAGCTGCTATAAACATTGAAGAAGTCACGGCACTATAATACGCTGATTCTAACTCTTTTGGGAAAATACCCAGGAGTGGGATAGCTGGGTTGTAAGGTGGTTCCATCCTTAATTTTTTGAGGATTCTCCACACTGCTTTCCATAGTGGCTGAACCAGTTTGCAGTCCCACCAGCAGTGTGACAACGTTCCTCTTTTCCCACAGCCCCTCCAGCATCTGTCGTTGTTTGTATTCTTCATTTTTGCCACTCTAACAGGAGTGAGGTGGTATCTCATTGAAGTTTTGATTTGCATTTCCGTTATAGCTAATGATGCAGAGCATTTTCTCATATATTTATGGGCTTTCTGGACTTCCACTGGAGAGAAGTTTTGAGTTCTTTAGCCCATTTATTGATTGGTTTATTTGTGAGTTTGGACTTTAGTTTCTTTAGTTTCCTGTAAATTCTGGATATTAGCCCTCTGTCCAAGGTGTAGCAGGCAAAAGTTTTCTCCTGTTCTGTAGGTTCTCTCTTGATGCTCTTGACTAGATCTTTAGCTGTGCAGAAACTTTTTAGTTTAATTGCATCCCATTCATTTATTCTTGATTTTACAGCATGAACCATAGGAGTTTTGCTAAGGAAGTAGCTGCCGACTCCTATATGCTGTAGTGTTGACCCTACTTCTTTTTCTAGTAAGTTTAAAGTTGTAGGCTTAATATCCAGGTCTTTGGATCACATGTTTTTTTTCCATTGATCTGTTGATAGATACATAGGGTTGTCTCAATTTATTGGATATTATGAATACTGCTGCAACACAGGAGTGCAGATGTCTCTTTTATATACTTATTTCATTTCCTTTGGATGAATTTCCAATAGTAAAATTGCTGAAACATATAGCAGTTTTATTTTTGATATTTTGTGGTACCTCCATTCTGTTTTCCATAATGGTCATAGTAATTTATATTCCCACTAATAGTGTGCAAGTGTTCCCTTTTCTCCCCACCAGCACATGTTATCTTTAGTCATTTTGATAAAAGCTATTCTTACTTGAGTAAGGTAAGATCTCATTGTAGATTTGATATGCATGTTCCTGATGGTTACTGATTTTAGCATTTAAACGGTTATTCATTATGATCAAGTGGGATTCATCCCAGGGATGCAAGGATGGTTCAAACACACAAAACAATAAATGTGGTAAAGTACATCAACAGGATGAAACACAAAAACCATGTGGTCATCTGAATAGAGAAAGAAAAACATTTGATGAAATTCAATATTCCATCATTGATAAAACACTGAAAAAAATAGGTACGGAAGGAACATAGCTCAACATTATAAAGACCATTTATAATAAGCCAACAGGTAACATTATACAGAATGGGGGAAGCTACAAAGCAATCAAAAAAGAGAAAGAAAGGAAAGGCATCCAATTTAAAAAAAGAAATCAACTAGTCATTGTTGTACATCACATCAGCTTATTCATAGAAACCTTGACTACTCTAAACACACACAAAAAAACTATTGAAACTAATAAGTATTTTTGGAAAGGTTAAAGGATACAAAATTGACACAAAAATCAGTAGCATTACTATTTGCCAATAACGGATTATCTGAAATAGAAGTCAAGGAAAGAAATCCTACTTACAAGAAATAAAAAATAGATACATAAGCAAGCAAGCAAGGAAGACTAGGAAAACATTTAATCAAACAGGAAAAAGATCTCTATAATGAAAATAAAAAAACACTGAAGAAAGAAATTGAAGAGGATATACACACACAAAAAAAGGAAAGATAATCTATGTCCATGGATTGAAAGAATCAAAATTGTTATGATATCCATACTGCATAGATGAATCTACACATTCAATATAACACATATCAAAGTACAAATGACATTCTTCAAAGAACCAAAAAAGCAATCATAAAATTTATATGGAAACACAAAAATAAAATAAAATACACAAAAAACCAAAACCACCTTGAGCAAAAGGACCAAAGCAAGAAACCTTATCTTACCTGACTTTAAAGTATAAAACAAAGCTGTAATAATCAGAATAGCATGACATTGGCATAAAAACAGACACATGGATCAACATCATAGAACAGAGAGCCTGAAAGTAAACTCATGCATCTACAGCCACTGATTTTTAACAAACATGCTAAGAATAGAGAAAGAATAGTCTTTTCCAAAAAATGGTTTTGGGAAAATTTGATATACACATAAAGAAGAATGAAAACTGATTTAAGAGATCAAAAATAAAAATCAACTCCAGATGGATTAAAGATTCAAACGGAAGAGCAGAAACTATGAAACTACTGGAAGAAAACATAATTAAAATGCTCAGGACATTGAAATTGGCAAAGATATTTTGGATATGACTGCACATAGGGAACAAAAGTACCAATAGCCAAAAGGGGTTTCACCAAACTAAAACACTTTTGCTCAGCAAATGAAAGAACCAATGGAATGAAGACATCCTACAGAATAAAATATATGCACACTGTAATCTGACAATGGGCTGATATAAAGAATGCATAAGGAATTCCAAAAATTCAATAAAAAACAAATAATCGAATTTTAAAAAAGAGCAATAGACCATAAAAAACATTTCTAAAAGGAAGAAATATAAATAGCCAACAAGTGTAAAAAAAATGCTCCACATCAGAAATCAGCATTTTAAATCCCAGCCTAGGGCTGGATTCATGCTGATGTGAACTTTTTCCTCCCCTTGAACACTTAATTTATAATATCATATAAATCTTAGCCAGATGGAATCTCAGAATCTGTAAATGGGGATAATACCACCAACTTCATAGGGTTCTGATAAAGGCTAAAGAACATAGTGAGTTTTAATAAGTAATGCAAGTATATAGCTCATGCTTTGCATTCAGAAAGTGACAGGGTTGGGTAGAGGAGGTGGGACAGAAAGATCAAAAGCAGAGAAGGAGGAGAAAATGTGCTTTTCTCACCCCTGAGAGGTAGAGGAGACTCCATGGAGGGGGATTCACCAGCCAGGGTCTAACGGGCTCTGCAGCATCTAGACAAGGATGCTCAGGAGCAGGGATGCAAAGGGGATGGAGAGCAAAACTTTCAGAAGCTGGTTCCTTGCCTAATAGTTTGCACTTCAGGTAGGTGGGCCCTGTCCTGCTCCGGCACTCTATAACTGGTTTTACAATCTCATGACTTCAAATGCAGGGAACTGTATTTCCCAGAGTTATGATAAGTAAAGGGAAGGACATTTGACATGGAAAAAAAATAGTAACTGGAAGAATAAACCAATCAAAGGTGAGAATCCTGAGGGTGGGCTGGCTTTCCATGGACCTGTGTCCCAGGGGAAATGGAAAGGTAAGGGAGGTGGGAAAGGGTTCATTGATATATGAGACTCAGTGGTAAGACAGATGTAAATGTCATTTGCCTATAGCTCCATAAAGTCTTCTCTGCTGCAGATGTGTGTATAAATGTGGTGTGTGTGTCTGTGTAAATTTATAATTTACAATTTACATAATAGTCATCTGTATCTGTTTTGGCTTTGCTAACTGTCTTAACATTTTCATAAAGTGGTTGCAGCTGTTGATGATACAGTTCAGATTTTCCTTCCCTCAATTAAAAGTAGGATGGTGATGTTTAATTATACCACAGGGAGTTTTAATAGGGCATCACCAAAATTATCATGAGATCCCATTAGGTTTACCACAAAACTTTAAATATCTGTGATCACACCTTTCACAGGCTAGATTCTAGAATCGCACTCACGGAAATTCGGATTTCACCAGATAGTAAATCAGCAATGAAGTCATCACACTTAATCACTCGAAAATGATTGATATCTTCTCTCCAGGTGTAGTAGCACGAAGTGAAACTTGACTGGTGTGTCCTTCAGAGAGGCAAAAAATAATAAACACGGCAGAAAAACTGACAGCAAGATTGTGACCATCCAAAATGAGGCAGAGAAAACATTGCTAATTAGCAAACTCCCTAACGATATCTCACTGAAGTGCTCCCTCAAAGCTGCAAAATTTTTTTTCCACAAAGCATCTGTAGCTCTGAGGGTGCAGATTATCAAAATGAGGTTAAGGAAGTTGGCAGTGGACACACAATGATTACGATGTCACACCCATAAATATTAAATGATAATAATGAAACACTAAAGCGGTAGGGTGATATATGCCAAAGTCAGGACAGGATTGGATTTCTCAAGAGCTAAATCGGAGCCAGCGGGGGAAAATATCTAGTCCTAGTGGAAAGGTTATATTGTCACTGTACCAGGAGAAGCTTTGCAAGTCACACTATATATTCATGGTGGAAGAATCAGGTCACTTTAGCAAAGAGGCCTATGATGATTCTTAGAGAACCCAAAAAGGAAATGGATTTAATAACTACCTCCTATAACCCTGGTGGATGCTTCAGGCTCTCTCTGTAATGAACCTTTCACATACTGCATGGTACATTCTATCCCAAGAAACTAACAATCCATGACTTTACCTATAGCCCATGTGGCTTGAAACCCACTTTTGTTTTCAAGGTGGAACTTCTGCCGATTTCCTTCAACTGACCTGGCTCATGGTCCTGATCCTACCAGAATCCAAGCCATCAGAAGGCCCATGTTTCTCTTCAAAATCATCCTCAATCCACAGGTGGAAACAGAGTCCATACCCATTGCAATATGAACCGAGATGTATCAAATATGTCGTCATCCATTAAACTCGTGACTACTGCACCTTGGACTTTTTTAAGGTTCAGATCGTATTTCCCTGGCTTGAACCTGAAAATTTAAAGATGATTTTCTCCTTCTTTTTTTCCCCCACTTTTCTTTTCTTTACTTTCATTTTTCTTGTGTGAATTAATCTGAGACAAATTTATACACACAAAGGGTGAAGCTTAATACAAATTTCAGATTCTGTTTTGTCTGGGAATTATCACTCAGTGACAATGGTCCTGGTCTTCTACATTTTGTATGTGTTTTCTCTTTGGCAAATCATGTATATGAATAGAGACACAGGCAGGCAGATATGGGTACACACACACACACACACACACACACACACACATACATCCCTAGCATTCCATTAAGTCCATGAAAGCATAAAAAATGCTGATGGTGTATTTTTGCTCTTTGGTTTGCCACTGATTTAGACATTTGCTTTTACATGTTTGGTCCTGGGCCTCTAATTATAATGAAGTACCTCTGTAGAACTTTTCTTGGATTAGATTCTATAATCTTGCCCATAACTGAGAAAACTGTGCTTTCTTTAGCCATGTCCAGGGGTAATCTTCAGTTTTTGCAAGCAGCTGTGTTTCTCAGTCTCAATATCCCAGAGAGTTCTAGATATTAGGGAGCACTTGGAGATTTATCCTAAAATAAGCTTTTTCTTTTATTTATATATTAACATTAAAATTTCTTGGATTTTTTTGTCTGTGATGTTGCTTAAATATTCATAAGATGCAAATGGCCAATATCACTTACTTTTTTAGAGCAGGTATTTGCAGGGCAGTGATTTAGGAAAGGATACAGAAAAATAGAGGCTGGAAAGACCAAAGAAAAAACAGCTACAATTTTGCCAAGAACCAGATCTATGCTTCATGAGAACTGAGACACATTTACATTTGGCTTTTAATTTCTCCATCAATTTGGACTGTGTTTTTGTGAAAATGAGATAATATATGTGAAAGTACCTTGCTGAATTCTTGGGACATGGCAGACACCCAACAAATGTAAGTTTTCACTACTATATTAAGCATCTTCTTGTCATAAGCAGAGTTTATTTAGTTGATTAAAAAGTTAAAACTTCATTGAGCCAATTAGAATAAAATGTTTCAAACTGAGAACTTATAGTTAAAGTTACCATAAAAATTCTAAACCTTACCATCATCCAAGAACATCATAATCCTTTAATTCAATTCTGAAGAAAACCAAGAATTTCCCACTTCCCATTTCTAACTCTCCCTAAGCTATCATTCCCAATGGAGCTAGGCAAATTTCCAAGTATGTCTTTCCATTTTTATTTTTTCCAGGGTATCTTTCAGTTGAGACTAATAATTGTTAAGCCAATCACATGTGTAATTTCTACTAGTATATTTATATATTTATAAGGGTATCTTAATAAAGGAAAGAAGTGATTATGCTTGTCTGAAAATAAAATTCCAGTTTAGAAGATAAATGTGCAGTTTAGTTTTTCTACGTAACATCCATTGGCTACCTACAGCTGTGGTGTAACCACATGTTACCTGTTTCACCCTTGGTAGAATGAGAGTAATTGCTCATTTCTGAGGGGCTCTGTGCAGACAGTTCTTTGGGAGGCAGTCATCCAACAGGTAAATGCAAAATTTAAAAAATGGAACCCAGGATCTTGCTCCAAACCTGGGACCAGTGACATTGAACCCACTAATTCAGTTTCTTTAACAGTCAAAGCATCCAGTAATGCTATAAATTACATAGAAAATATACTCTCTCAAGTGTGAATAGCACTCAGTTCACAGATTGCTTGGAGGATTAAAAGACAGTCACAGTGGGCTATATAGCTGGTGCTATGTAGTATTAAGGTGGTATATAGTATTAAGTAAATGTAGTATTCAGTGTAGTATTGAGAAAATGAGTGAGCAAATGAATGAAAGAAAAAACAAATGGAAATCACCATAAAACTCAAAGTTTATGTCTATATATATGTCTATATAAACAATTAATGTTTTGAATAGATGCTATTAAGTCTTAAAAATTTCTAGGCACTTTTCCCACCCCCAACTCTTCCTTTTTAAAAAGAAAAGTTGTTAGTAATTTTCCTGTGTTATAAAGCAACAACATTCATTCTAAATGTGAGGTGACAAGGAAACATTTCCAACCACCAAAGAAGTACTCCATCCCTACACCAACCAAACCTGCTATTTAGAAACGTCATTTGGAGAGGTCTAATATTTTATCTATTATATACGTGTATATATACATATATACTGCATTTATGTATCTTATACTGTCTTACTATATTTTTAGAAATTCCCATCTTGTTAAGGAAAATCTCCACCCACTAGATTTAATTCTTATCTGTGTTTTTTTAAGGTCATTCTTTACAGATGTTTCTAGATACAGTTATAGTATAAATTCAGTAACTCCTAAACAAAATATTAAACATGCATACATAAAGAACTACACTATCAACTCATCAGTTTTTAAATTTTTCAAAATGTTTTCAGGAAGTCATGTTTCATTTCCATTTATTCATTCTGCTTTCAACCAAGCCAATCTTAAGTGAACAGTTACCTAGAGACTATACAGAAAATAACTAACCATCCTAATTACAATGGAAAGAAAAATAAAGGCAATATCTCCAAAAGTTTATAAAGATGCAAACAAAATCTGTCCAAAGTACTTTCAATATAGCTTTTATAATGACACTGATTTTATGTACACACTATGCCATATAAGGCAAAATATTCACCTTACATATCAACTAAATTGAGATCCCAATATCATATACTATTTCTTCAAAAGGTTATTTCCATGACTAAGACAGAAAATCTCAGATCTCAATGCAGACACCCAGTTTCATTGGTTGCAGCAATACCACACGTTCCCTAAACATCCCCTGGAACATTTAGGTCACGGAGCTAACCTCTGCCTTGTTCACAGTGATTTAAAGTCATTAGCAGTTAATGATTATTTGTGTTGAACAAGAGTCCAATCATGCCACAAGCTGTCATAGTTGGTACTAATTAAACAGCTTCAGTAGCCACAGCAAGTTCAGAAGTTGAATAATCTGACCAAGTGCTGTCTCATTGGTAGTATGTTTTATTTCCCACCCCTATCTCTTTTGTATAGGAAACTCCGATATCTACAAGACTCACCACCAGGAAGCCTGTCCACATCTCCAATAATGTTTATAAGACAAGGTTTAATTTTTAAAGTATATTAGAGAAAGAAGAGTAAGGTTGCTTCAGCTAATATTGAAAAGGATGATTCAAGGAAATATTACCCAAGAAGAATTCACAAATTAGTTTAATCAAAAGCAGATTAAATATGTCACTGGGAGCACAACTTCAATGTCTAATTATTAAGTCGATGCTGGCAATAATAATAATGTACCTTGATGTCTACAGTAGGGAATCCCCTATAGATTAATCAATGAGTAAAGATGAAAGCCTCTATATAAATTAGAAGTGATAACATTTTCATGAATAATAAATAATTGATTCCTATGACTCTATAGAGAAAACAATTTACCTGAAGAATTTTTATCTCATTCCAATTTATAGCTCTTCTTGACATTTTATTCTGATATTCAAAATCATGTAAGAGCAAATGAACTATTACAGGAAAAGTTGTATTAATTTTATCCATTGGGATAAGCATAACATATTGCTTTTGATTTTTTATGAATAAGTAATTTTGTTTTTCATAAATACATAATGAACTCTGTTTTTTTCCACATAACTGAAAAGGGCCTTTTGAATACATAAGATACAGCTACAAGGATGTCAATCTCTTTTTGTTTACATCTGTTCAGTCAACACATTAGAAATGTTCTGAAGCTTTTGTTTTCTTTTTTACATATAACAAAGTCTGTCACCAACACAATTTTGACAAGATTCACAACTGACCCACCCTTTATATTGCAAGTCTTTAATCTCAACCCAAGCAGTAAGAAGAATGTGTGATTAATGTCAGAAGTGAGACATTTTTGGAGAAACATGATATTTCGCAGTAGCATCCTTTTTTGCCCTTGTAGTCACACTGGTCTAACCAAAGAGGACAGGGAAAATACAAACCATGACATCATTTTAACCTTTTCTTGGTTCAGTATTATGAAAATGGAAATGGCACTTCACTTTTATTTTCTCAAACTGAGAAATTTTTATGAGTCTATGACATTGAAGGTTTTTATTGGAAGGTGATTTCGGGGAATAGTGGGGTCATAGTTTAAAGAATAAATACTGATCAGTACTAATCACTCAGTACTTATTCAACTCCATCAAACCAAGAAAAGTTTCAGAATTATATCAGAATAGAATGTGATAGACTGTTCAGATATGGTCATTTGAAGGATATTTCACCATACAAAGGAAGTGCAGGCACTTCTGGTCCAATGAATCGTTTAAATAGCCTTTGAGGTGAATATTCTTTTTCAAAAAAAAAATCAATAAAAAACAACTTGTTGGTTGCTATAATTCAGATCTTAAATGTTGTGCAAATGCCTGTGTGTTAAGGACTTGGACCCCAGCTTGTGCCACTACTGAGTGGTCATGGAATCTTTAAGAGGTAGGGCCTAATTTGTAGAGTTGTATTGGGAAAGCGGGGGGAGGGATAAGGGTGGTTATTTGGGAGCGGGCTTTTGTTGGTAAATCTAATTTTCAGAATATATATATATATATATATATATATATATGTATATATATAATATATACGTATATATTATATATGTAATATATATTATTTCATTACTAGCTTGTTTGATTGCTCAAGAAATAAATTTCTGAATAAAATAAAATAAAATAAAAAATAAAAAAAAAGAGGTAAGGCCTAATGGCAGGAAGTTAAGTCATTGAAGAAATGTGTTCTGGAAGGGAACATTGGAGCCTCAGCCCCTTCCTCTCCCTTGTGTTTTCCAGCTGCTGTGGGATAAGCAGCCTCCTTCACGATGCACTCCTGCTATGATGCACTGCCTTGACACAGGCACCCAAAAAAAGACCAATAAAATATAGATTTAAACCTCCAAAACTGTGAACTGAAACAAATCTTTCATCTTTTTAAGTTGATCATCTCAGCAGTAATACTGTTACAGTAATAGAAAGGTGACTGAAACACTGGTCAAAGTAGGATCTCTCTGAATTCAGTATCATGTAAAGACTGATAGCAGCCAACCCATCCTCTACACTAAAGTTGTTAGCTGTAGAATTTAGCTTGTTTTTTTTTTCTCTCTGTTTATGTATAGAAAAGACTGCCTATGAGAAGATTATTTCTGAATGGCAGTGCCCACAGGCAGAAAAATTATCTTAAGAAATTTATAATGATGGATCTATGATTTAAAGACATCATTAAAAAAAAACATCTAGTTGATATTTATTAGGTGTCTAGTGGTACGCTTAATGCTGGGAAGAATGAAGTAGAAAGACAAATGCTCTCAAGGTGCTCAATTAGGAGGAAGAGATGGTAAAACAGGACAGCAATTACCAATCATGGGACTCTTGTGATGATAGAAACCCAAGTGATTAATCAAATGATATTTGCCACCACAACTAGAATTTATATTAACATATCTCAATTGTGCCCATAGAAGCTACTTAATAAAGCGTGTTTGATGCATATAAATTTAATTTTAGTAGAGCACAGAAGAAAGTTTATTCATTATTAAATATTTAAAGGTGATCTTTTTTTGGTTTCTTCTCTTACTTTCTCATGTAATTACTGGTTTCCATGATATTCATAGTTGGCTGCTGCAAAGAATTATTTTTGGTCTATCTTCATGTTCTGCTAAAACCAATGCAGCACCCATTACCTTGTGTATACCGGGTACTTGGAGAGCATGAACGCACGTGAGATACAACATCACTTAAAGCTTTGGGTCTCATGGGCGCCATAATTCTGAAGCCCTAAGAAAGAATGAATGAAACAGAAGTATAATCAGATCTACCCCATCACGAAGCAATGCCTGGGATTCACATGGAAATATGCACCCTTTCTCCGTTGTGGATAGCACCCAACTCACAGATTGTTTGGAGAATTAAAAGGCAACCCAGAGAGGCTTGCGTAGTAGGTGTTTTATAAGTGCTAAATAAATGACTGAGTGGGGCTGGAGCAGTGGCTTAGCTGGTACGGTGCTTGCCTGGCATGCATGAGGACGTGACGCGGGTTCAAACCCCAGCACCACGTATGCAGCAAAGTGTTGAGCAATGAAAGCTGCATTAAAAAATAAAAAATAGAAAATAAAAAAATGACTCTCTTCCTCTCTCACTATCCCTCTCTCTT
Source organism: Aplodontia rufa (assembly GCA_004027875.1). Taxonomy (NCBI): domain Eukaryota; kingdom Metazoa; phylum Chordata; class Mammalia; order Rodentia; family Aplodontiidae; genus Aplodontia; species Aplodontia rufa. The sequence continues at coordinate 11,286 of PVKS010014630.1, forward strand.
TGAAAAAATAAAATAAAATAAATGATTGATAAATAAAAGATAATACATGGAAATGGCGATAAACTTTAAAACAATGTCTATGCATGTTATTAATGTTTTGTGTAGTTGCTTTTAATCCTTAATTTCTAGATACTTTTTTCACCTCCAATCCTATTTTATTAATTTAATTACTTTCCTGCACTGTAGACAATAGTATTCATTCTCTAAATGGAGGTGGGAAGGAAATGTCTTTACATAATAAGGAAGTATCTCCATCAATTAGATCAGTGAAATCTAGAACACTAATCTAAAGCAAGTGGAGTGTCCCAGATGCTCCATTACAGTAAAATACAAAACAAAGTGGCACTACAAAAGGTACAGTATTGGTAAAAAAAAAAATGTACAAATTCTTTAGGCTTCAAATCTCAAATTGTATGTTGTGGAAGATTAAGTTCAAGGTGTGGTGAGAAAATTGACTCTAATTTGTTCCTTGTATATAAATCAGGGTTTATCAGGTATAAGTTATGAGTTAGAGATAACTGACTACCCAATCCCTGAACTAATTTATCATTTAATCTTTCTCTCACAGCCAAGCATGAAACTAAATGAGAATAATATTCATCACAGCTCCCCAGAAGGGCTCAACCCAGACAAGAATCAACCCAGAGGACCACCAGGTCAGAATGAAGACTTGAAAACTCTCCTTCTTTGGAATAGCTTTCTATTTTGTAGCCATAATCCATCAGCTAACAAGCCCAGTTATCTTGGAGCTTGTTTTATTATTTCTAACTACTTTTGAATATTCAGATACAAATGGTCCTATTCTTGTTCTAATTTGGTAGTTAGCTTTATAACTATGCCAGAGGTTTATTCTACTGGGCCTAATATCTAAAGGCAAGATAATAGTTATCTTGACAGTCTCCTTATTAAATGCAAGATGGGTATTCTCATATCTGCTTTTAAAGAGAATGAAGAACTTTCTCCTTCCTTAGGACTCTGTGCATGGCTCCTATCGAGTTGAGAAGAGGCTACAATCTAGTCTTCTTTAGAAATGTTGTTTACTGTGGCTTAAGATATGTCCTACACAACTAGGGAGCAAACATAAAGTAGTTGTTCAAAAAATTATAAACTCTGTCACCGCTACAGAGAGGCTGACTCTTTTTGTAGTTCATCCAAGTTACTGATTAGAGCAGAAATTCACTCTGAACATCAAACCTGGAGTTTAAACTAGTGTAAAAAGTAAGCATGATCAAGGATAAGATGAATCCAGGAGGGATTTTTTTTTTCATAGAAAATCAGAAAATCCCTTGTTGGCTCACATTCTTCCCAGTCTAGTAAGGAATAAATAAAACACTGTAGCTCCCCTGGGCCCTTGCCTGCAGGCAAATATGAATGACCCATACTTGCCTTTCTGATGGTGAGTCCTCCCCACTCATGGACAGTGGGGCTTTTTTCTGTGTTTTGTTCCATAATCACATAATTCATTTTCTCATTCATTTACCAGCATTGATTAGTGTCCCCTGGATACAAGATTTTACTGGGCACTGTTTTAACGCACTAAGGCCATCTGTCTTTTATTGTAAACCCTGAGAGATTAGGTATACTGACCCCAAAGCTAAGCTGCTTCACTCCCAAAAGCAGAGTTGGAAAGTTGTCATGGTCTTAGATCAAAGAAATAGAATTCTTTGGCTCCTCCAACCAATGCAACCTTCCTTCTAAATTAAAAGAAAAAAGTAGAAAGAATGTAAAATACAAATGGAAATTGTAATAAATTCCTATATGCTATCAAGGCTTTCTGAATTACTGGCACGTCATTGTTTTAAATGCCGTTTCTCAGTTTTTAAATTGGTTTCTTCTAGTTATTTTCCACTTTATGAATTTGCAGCTTACCTCTATTTTTTTCTTGATTGGTTGTCACAACATATTTTTTCAGCCTTTTTAAAGAACCATGCTCTTTTGAAAAAATTCAATATTTTTTTGTTTTGTTGCTTTTGCTATTTTTCATTTTACTGTTTATTCCTTTAATTTTATTGCATCCTTCTGTTTTGTTTTCTTGGGGTTTATTTTAATGCTCATTTTCAATCTGCCAGAGTTGAATATTTAGTTCCTTGGCTTTCATTCTTTCCTGTTTGCTTTTTGATAAAATATATTTAACATAAGAAGTATTACTTTTGGTAATAATTTAGCCATGTCCCACAAATCTTACAATATGTTGTATTCATATCTACATACTTCAAAATTTTCATGATTTTTCCCCGAATTGAGTTGTGTAATGGTATGCATATGGTTCAGGTATACAAAAACTTCTTGATATCTTTTTATTAAAATTAATTTCAGATTTTGTCCTTCTTAAAGTAGGTAGTATGCATGGTATTAATTCTCTGAAGAGAGTAGTTGCTACACCTGTGTAGTGGACAGGCTGGTAGGACACAGGGGAAATTCTTCTGAGTGGCCAAAGTCAGTGCAGCCTGGCCTACCACCGCTGTCTCTGGGATGCTCCGTGCCTGGCTGGACAGCAGCTCTTCTGTCTCACAGTTGGAGCAAGGCAGGCTATGACTCGCTCAGGTAAACAGGAAGAAGAGGAAAGAGTACAACTCAAGAGTTCTTTTATAGCTACAACCCATGGAAGACCCTGGTTTCTCTTTACCACCAAACCTGCGTTTGCCTCCTTTACACCAGAATTCAATCATCTTCTTCCTCTCCACAGGGTTCCTAAAGTTTTTGTTTCAGTGTGTGAGGACTGCTCTGAGATCCATAAATCTCTCCGTATCTTCTCTGAAATTTTGGCTTCATCTGGGGGAAGAATCTAAGTGCTGATGCTTATTCACCTTCTTGACTAATCATATAATACTTACTTAGTTTTTTTTTAATCTAGTTAATTTTGGAGGACTGTGGGAGAAGAGAAGACTAACGCACTGTTGGCAGAACTGCAAACTGATACAGCCACTGGTACAGCAGTGTGGAGACCCCTCAAAACATTAGGCTTGGATCCATCATACGAACCAGCTATCCCTCTTCTGGGTATTTTCTCAGAGGAGTTAGAATCAGCATATTAAAATGACACAGCAAAATCTATATTTATACTGGCTCAATTTATAATAGCTAAATTATGGGATCAACCCAGACGTCCTTCATTGGATGAACGGATCCAAAAACTATGATACACACACACACACACACACACACACACACGCGCACACACACAATGTAGTTCTACTCAACTATTAGAAAGAACAATATCTCAGCTTTTACAGGTAAATGGATGGAAATGGAAAATACAATGCTAAGCAAAATAAGAAACCCAGAGACTCAAGGGTCAAATTTTTCTCTCATTTGTATAAGCTAGAGCAAAACCAAGGATATGGTGAAAGTTAGAAAAATTTATTTACTAATCACACCAATTTCAAAATATCACATAATCTGGGGAAACTACAGCTATGAAATGGGACGGGTGGAGGGGGTGTTACCAATTCTGTATGCTACTCTTGACTCCCCAGAGAAACCAAATAGCATTCATGCTGACATTTATATCTTAAAAATTCAAAAAATAATTTACATGCATATGGACATTTAGATATGAAATATGGGGCATTACAAGGGAGACAAGGGAGCAAGGAGTGGGTAAAGGTGGGGAGAAGCCGGATAAGGATCAGGTTCAAGTTACTTTGACATTATATATGCACATATGAAACGAATGATTAGCAATGAATCTAAGATGTAAGAAAATCCTGAAGTAATAAAAAATTAAAAATAAACAAAAAAGCATACCCCCACACACCAGTTGTTTTTGCATCCCTACATATTTTAGAAGTTTTCTAAGAACTGGAGGAGCTCAGCACTGTATTTGTTTAGCTCCTGTCCTATGGAAACTCAAATTTTCTAAGAAGAATGTTTGGAATTTTGGAAAGAGACCCTTTGCATTCCTAGGGACCATTCCCACCCTGCCTGCTTCCTCACCCAGGCCATCCCTGGGTGCTCATTTTACCCCCTCAGTCTGGCCCCTCTGTTGTACCATATGCAGCTGGAAGCATTTCATTGTGACTCCCCACAGATTACAATTGTTTTAAGTGGTGCCCACTAGTAGAAGGTCAAAGACCATGGCCCAGGAAAAAAATATTTTTACTATAAAGTCAAACGTTGCAAGATGTAGAGATATAATTAATTTCTCTTCCCTGCAGACAAAGCACTTGCACCTAATGAGGTGTAACTGAACTTGACACCTCTCTGCTTTGAAATCCCTCTACCTTGATTAGCACTTCTTTACAGTGAGATCAGATGTTTCAGCAAATCAATGTGTAAATGCCAAATGCATTTACGTTTCATGATGTAAATTATGAACATGTTCTCTTACATTTATATGGTATATGAAATCCATCATAAACAGCAATACACACATAGTAAACCTAGAGTATTTCCAAATAATCATATTAGTGTAATCAGTCAGTCAGGAACAACTGTTCAAAGTAGAAAAGGGAAAATCAATTTATTATTTTACATATAGCTTATGAAAGTACTGAGAATTCAAATGACTTCTCTTTTTTGGAATAATTCTCTAGAACAAGATAAAATTTACTAAAGATTATAATTTGGATTTTCTTATATGTGACTTCTGGGGAATTCCATTAAGCCTAGCCAAATATATCAGAAATAGGATACCAATAAAAGTTTGTTGAGAATCACCAAATTTATTAACTTTACAGATGAATTATTAGACACCAAGATATGCAACAGTCCCCTTTTACTTCATATTTTCTAGTTTGCACACATCAAAACATTAACCTTGGGGCACCACAGAAGATTTTGAGTCAGTATTTAATAGTTTGATAGATAAGCTGTTCTTTTTCTCCCCTAATACAATGTAAAGAAATATAGGAATGAACGCTACCCATGACTTTAGGCTTAATGGTCTGCATGCTGTAGATGCTGGGCATCCCTGCACCCAACACTAGGATCTTTCATTGGCTTCCTGTCTCTCTGAATTAAATTCAGATTCATGGTCCTTTTTCACTTATTTTTGAAACATTTAAATATCTACCATGTGGCAGGCACTCTCTGATTTCTTGAGATATGAATATAGCACAATCCGATGTGCATGCTCAGGATTAAAGCTAAAAAAAGTCAAATAGGCAACATATAGTCCCAATGAAGATCCTTAAGAGATATGATAGCATACAGTAGTCATTCTGGGCATTCTGGGCCCTTCATTCTCCACAGGGCCCCTTTTGATAGACTGATTCTATATTTATCAACTCAGAAGGAAAGGTACTAAAAAGACATTCTTCTCCCCACTTTCTACCAAGTTTGTTTACAACACCATGATAAGGACTAAATTCCAAAAATTCAGTCTGTATGCTGTCGCCAAAGACTTTTCTAAGTATGCGTTTCAGATTCACGCTTTATCTAATAGTTGTCCTATGTTCAAAAATGACTGAAAATTCAAATTATCCTGGTACACCAGGACATCTTGACAACAACCCAGTGTGTATGAACACACTGAAAAACATTAGCAACCCCAACACCTTTGTTCCCTCTGCTTTTAGGTAGGTCTCAAAATTCCCTACATATGTGTAATTATTTCCACCAAAGCTAACTTTGCCACCCTTCTTTGTAACAGCCTTAAATACACTGAAGTTACAGAATACTGTTTCAGGTGTTTTTCCACCTTGCAAAGTCAGCCCTACCCCCATGCTACCTTGTCCTACCCCACTGGTGAGGAAAGGACTGTAAATAAAGGAAAATCAACATCTAAGATCTTTGATCTGCTTCCAGGTTTACTCTTTCACAAAAGCCATTTAGAGTGAAAGAGAATTGTGAGTCATGGTATGGGCAGGCACTTGCTGGGAATTAAGTGATTGCTCTGGTTTGAATGTGTCTTGTTGGAAATGTCATTCCCAAAATCACTTGGTAAAGGTATCTGGGGGTGAGACCTTTGGGAGATGATTGTAGGGCTCTGCCCACATGAATTGTTTGATACGTTCATGGATTTTTATGTTCCTGCAGGAGTGGGTTTTTGTTTGGTGTTTGTTTTTATAAAAGGGAACTTAATACTCTCGACCATGTTACAGTACAGGAAAAAGAACCCTTCTGAAAGATGAGCAGATGGGCACGTGCTCTTGAACTTCCAGACTTCCAAAACTGTGAGCCCAATAAACTTCTATTCCTTATAAGTAACCCAGTCCTGAGTGTTCTGTTATAGCAACAGAAGACAGACTAAGACAGTGATGTCACTCAAGTCAGGTATGACCTTGAGCCAGCTGCTTAACTCCCTCGGCCTCAGTTTCCTCATCTGTAAAATGAAGAGTTAGAGAAAATGATCACTGAATTTCCTTCCAACTCCAAAGTTCTAAGATTTTAAGTAGACACGGGTAATTTCTTCTATGAGATTCCCTAGGTATTTGCACCATCATTTACTAAATGACATTTTAATTTTGGCCCCAAGTGTCAGAGATTTTTACATGTTCAACAAATGGTACAATTCAGGGTTGATCATAAATGGCCCGAAGTCAGTTACAGCCCTGAGTCTGCGATGAAAAGACTGGGGATTTATAATTAAAACAGACAGCTTGGCTTCTGCAGTGCCACTGGGGGAACGAATGTATTCCAAAGTGAAATAGGCATTACTAGGTTTCTCAGAAAAATATCCTAAGTCACAGTGGCCAGCCTATTAGCAGCTCAATACTCACGCTGGACAATTTTTCTAGTAATTGTTATGTGTTATAGTGGTCTAAAAAAGAGGGATGCATTTTTTAAAAGAGAAAACAAGATGCATTTGATCATCAAAAGCAACCCTTTCAGAAAGGGCAAATCAGAGGGTGGTGGAAAAGCAAATGCATGCCTGGTAAGCCACAGTAATTCCCTCACTTGCCAGGCTCTGCTTTTCCAGAAACAGCTGCTCTGAAGGTTGGCTGAGGTCTTGCTTAGCAAATCAATTAGCCAAAGAAGTTTGGGCTGGTGAAGAATGTCACTCAAGTACAGGAAGATTTGGAAAACACTTCTACTTTGTATTTCCTGCAGGAAAATGTATTTATGTTCTCTACCATCAATATACCACATAGCTTCACAAAGAAATGAGTCAGCTTCAGTGGGTTTCACAGATGACTTTATTAGCAAAAGAGATGCTGACGGAGTCAAAACCAGAGCACAGCAAAGACCAACAGGCCAGAGCTTTGTTGGAACATACTGGCTCTCAGGATAACTTTCAGTTTCACTTCCAGCACCTAGAATATTTTAAATATGTAAATTACTTCCTTAAAAGAATGAACTATTTTAAAAATTCTAAAGGCATTATGAGCCTTTTAATTTAACGAAGCAGTATCTTTCAAGCAATCAAATATTATCTATACGTATGATAAAGGCATTCTTCAGAACTTTTCCTTGATGTAGTTAATTCAGGTAGAAAACATATATTTCACTTTGAGGGAAAGAACAAGGCTTATTCTACTTTTAAAATATTTAATTCTATACCTCTATTATGATTATCAACATTTTTACCATTCTCCTTTTTAGAAATCCCATGAAATATATTTAAATGGGTGTTACATGGTCACACTGGAAGCCACATGATGAATTTTGGAGATATTCACATATTAAATACAGATGACAGCTAAGATGCTATTGTAATAATCCAAGCAAGAAAGGATGAGAGACCAGTGAGGTTTTGGTAATAGGAATAAGTCCTGTATGATAATTACCAATTATTTAAAACAACATTTTATTTCTATGCTGCCTAGCTCCTTTCCTCAATAGGAACAGATGGCTCTAAAAATATTTTAAATTCTAAGAATTAAATAAATTTGGGGATATTCTTCTGTGGTAACTAGAGTCATGTGACTGGGGAGATCATCAAAAGAGTAAATCTAGATAGAAAAGAAGAGGGAAGGGTAGGGAGGAGGAAAAAGAGGGGAGACATAATTATTCAACAAATAATTTGTACATTTTAAAAATTCTAGGTGCTAAGAATTTATCAGAACAAAACAAGCATTGTCTGCTTTCTTAGAACTTTCATTCTTTGTTTTAAATAAGCAAAATATTAGTACGTTAGGTGTTTATAAGTGCTTTAATGAAAAATTAAGCAGCAAGTTGAGAAAAGAAGTATGGAGTGGTTGCAGTTTTAGATATTATACATATGGAAAGTTTCTCGAGAAGTTCATCTGATTGAAGTGAGAGAGTGACGGGCTGGGGGTGTTCCACACACAGGACACAGCCCTTGAGCATACAGCAAGCAGACCAGTATGACTAGAGGGAGAATAGAGAGAAGAAAAGAGGTTGCAAGATAATGTTGGCTCTTGCAGGCCAGGGTGAGTAATTTGGATTTTGCTCTGTGTATTGGAAAGCTTTTTAGAAGGATGACTCCAGCCACCATGTGGAGGAGAGGAGTAAGAAGGCAAGAGTGGAGCAGAGCTGGGACTGTTAGGAGATAATAGCAAGGATCCGAGCAAGACCTCACAGTCGCTGTGGAACCAGCGAGACAGGGTGAAGTTCTGAAAGCATGTTTAACTTGGAGTTGCCGGGGACTGGCGATAGATTGAATATAGAGTGTTAAGAGAGAGGAATTAAAGGCGAGAAGGAGGAATGCAGGGAAATAAGGGGAAGAGCGTGGACACATTTCTCACGCGCTGTTGGACATCCATTTCATGATGTTGAGTAGGCCGCTCAAGCAAAGAGTCTGGGAAGAGTTGAGCCTGGGATTACAAATTTGAGAGTCATCAACCTAAGGTGATAAGATGGAGGAGATGATCAAGAAGGCCAATGTGGACAGAGAAGAGACAAAGCCTGAGCCCTGAATACACCAGCTGTAAGGAGACTGAGGAATGGGGATGAGGAAGCATCAGAGGAAACCCCTGAGAAGGAGGAAGGTTCTGAAGAGCATGCCCTAGATGCTGAGCCAAGAACTTCAAGAGGGAGCCATCGATTCTGCCAAATGTTAAGTCAAGGCCTGAGCTGGGTGATCCCTGGAAGTCAGTTTTGGTGGATGCTATCATTATATCTTGAAAGTCTTCCAAAGGCCCATGTGCTAAAAACTGGTTCCCCAGGGTGGCACTACTGGGGAAAGTAGCTGTAAGTTTAAGAGGTGGGAACCAGAGGGAGATTTCCCAGCCACTGGGAGCATATCCTTGAAGGGGATGGTGAGACCCTGACCCTCTTTTGCTCTTTGTCTCTCACAGGCTATGAGATAAAAAGATTCAATATACCATTTATTTATGCCCACCATGATGCACCCCAACCCCAGAAAACACACCCCAGGGGGCCCAAAGCAATGGACCAAGCAATCATGGACTAAAACTGTGAGCCAAAATATATCTTTTCTCATTATAAATTAGTTACTTCTGGTATTTGTTACAGTAACGGAACACTAACACAATAAATCAGATTTGGTGCAGGCAAAAGATAGATTTGGAGTTTTCAAGGGAGAATAATAAAAGAGAAATTAGATCCAAACAGAATGAGAAAGATTTTTCAAATCGTTTTGCTACAAAAGCAACTGAAGGAAAAAGAAAGAAAAAAATTTACAGAATTTGCTCACTCATGTTCTTTTCACAGTTCTTTCATAGTCTCCTCGGTCTTCTCCATAAAGAAAACATTTAGTGTCCTTTATTATCCCTGATAACATTTATGTATTTATTTACTTATTTAGTATCTCAAGATGCAATGAGTGTGCAGTATCTCGGATGTAGACACATGAAAGCTTTTAGGGTATTTTTTTTTTTTTTTGCTTATTCTTCCTTCAAAAGATTAGGCAATGGTCAGGAAATTAAAATACCTTTTGGAAGATAAAAAATGTTCATCCTCAAATATACATAGTTTGGTATAATTTTGATCAATCAATACTAAAAACAAATGATTATTGATTTTAATCCATGTAACAAATATTTGTTGAGCCTCTGGCCTAGACAGTATGAGGGCAACACAAAATCTTTATTGGTCATACACCTTTCCCTTAAGAAATTGATGATTTATTAAAGGAGATAAGACATGTATCTATGTAAATATTATATCTCTCTGGAATTCCTGAGCAGCCAGGTTACTCTGATTTTGTTCTCATTGCCAAATTGAGAGCTAGGATGACCAAGGTATTTTACAGGGGCTTTCAATTCCCCTGATCCCTTTCTTTTATCACATCAATAAATCAAATGTCATAAAAAATTTATAACCTAAGGTATTTGGGGAGTAGTATATACTTAGTTACAAATAATGATCTCTGGGGTATGAATAGGATGGAGTGTTCAGACTGACTGGGATGGGATGCTGTAACAGGTGTCTATAAGATTTCTGGCCAGAGGATACAGTAATTAGGAGTCTTGGAGTCCTTTCCTGGCTTTATTTCTTAAGGATCAATCTTTCCAGCAACCTTTCTGGACATGGGAGCTCTATGTCCTAACACCAAAATAGAGTTTTTGTAATATAAGTTCTGAAGTGGTACTCGCTACACCAATAATGTTCTGATATTTATTTGCTTACATAATGTACAACACAATGGAAATTACTGTGAGCTAATTTGCCAGTGAGAAATTGTGGCTTGGTTGCATATGTGATACCGGGAAACAGCTGCAAACGCCTAGGGGAGCTTCACAAAGTCGATAAAGTGCTACCAATAATAGATCTTGCAAATGTCAATAATAGAGGAACTTTCCTATGGTGCATGTCATAGAAAGTTTCTTTTTTCTGCAAAGGAATGGGCCTATGTTTCTGTACAAAAAAAAGATGGATGGTTCTGTAAGGTCAATACACCACCAATGGCTTGAAGTTCAAAACAAAACATAAGTATCAAGTTATGGAATTATACATGGCATAATTAGTAAATAATGTAGATGCAGAAATTTGCCTACGACATCATGTTCTCTAAAGACTTAGCTTTCTTTAACTAAGCATTTAGGTAGAATCTACAATATACACTAAAAAAAAAAATACTGTCCAGTGGCTAAATAGTGAGGAATGCTCATAATTTGCTCTAGCTTTGAATTTCTCCTAACAATAGCAACGTCTGCATTCGAGGCCCCACCCAGGGTCTGAAGAAATTATCTATTCTTCAATTACATTTACCCTTCCAATCTTCTGCTCAGATACTAACCCACACTATTAGAAATCCCACACTGGTTACTCTTGGAGGTGAGGAGGGTAGATGATGAGAAGATGCCCTAAGGTGACTTCTGGGATGCAACGCTGCCTGAGGGGGCATTGGTCACATGGGAATGTTCAATTTGAAGTGTTATTTCTTGGTGTGCCTATAATATTTCAGTTTTTAAAAGTTATAAACCAAGTATATCTGATGTTCAAAATCGTCTGACAATAAGGAACACTACTGCATTTTAAGGAGTCTTGGCCCAGCAAAATTTGCATTTTTGCGTTTGATAGCAAGAGTTGGTATTATGGGTGAATCAGTTAGGTTTTTACCAGACAAACAGAACCAGAGGGATAAATAGCGTAAAAGATGAATTTCAAGGAATTGTCTCCAGTGCTTGTGGAGTCAGAATGAGCACAGTTTGACATTTGGAGGGCAAGAGTAGTGATGGATTGGATAACCATGTACTATCACCTAGCTAGATATGACACTTAAAACTACCCCTCCTAACAGGTTATGTGGGTTTACAGGTTCAAGTTGAAACTCTTTCTTCATTTTCTTAAGTCTATGCTTTCTTGCTGGAAGTTTTGAAAAGAGGAGTACATAAAATCACAAGTTATGGATGAGAGAAAACTTTTTCTGTTGGTATATGCACAGACTCAGTACTAACTAAACCTCCCCCAGCATGACCCTTGAGGAGGAAATTCTTCCTCTTTATTGTCTTCTCAGAAATGAATTACATTTAGAAAGGCTGAAGAAATCTGTTCAATCATTTGGAGTGATAATAACATTCCAACAAGCAAAAACTGTATTTTTTTAACCAGCATCAGAATTTGCCAGAATTTATGTGTATGTGAAAAATTAGAGTTTGAATTTTAAAATTTCAAACTTGGCGCACATATTTCTCCAGTGAGGCATGTGGGTTTTGCAAGTTTGCGGGGGCAGGGATAGGGGGAGGAAGGATTCACTTTGAAATGAATATTTCCAGAAAGAAAATAACTGAAGATCCTTTGGGTCACCAGCATACAGGGACGCAGGGCTCTCTCTGCCCCATCCTCCTGCTATTCCTTCTATCCCTTGCATTCTATCCACCTGTTCCTCCTGTGGGTTTCCAGGATTGATCCTAAGCAACAACAAAGGATACCTCATTTGATGAGGTCCTCATCAATCATCAATGGTGCATTTTTTTCACACTTTTCTGCAATGTCAAGGTATCAGTCAAAGAGAGCTTAATCTTTTCTTTCCCATTGTTTATCAGCCTCATATTATGATAATAATTTTTGAGTTAATAACAGTAAAAGAAACTTAAAGCCGCTAAGCACTTTATGCCAGGGACTATTCTCAACAATATATATTTACTCACATAATCTACTCAACAACTATGAGATAGGTCCTATAATTTTCTGTTATTGGAAAAATGAGACGCAGAGAAGAATGGTAATGTGTTTCAAGTCACATGGTGACTAAGTGGCCCAGCCAGGACTCAAATCCAAGCAACCTGACTCCAGAGACCAGCTCGGAACCACTGGACTAATTCTCTGGAATCCCCAGGAATACACTTGATACTCAGGCATAAGCTAGAATGTTGTTGTTCTCCAAACTATTCAACTGCTAAAATATCTTCTGTTTTTTTCACCAACAGCCGAATCTCAGTAAGCTATTAACATACTCACAAATTTAAACTTCTTAATAAAATCCACCCAATAACATGTACTGAATAGACATGTGCTAATCATATGTACCAATCAGATGGGGGGCCAAGTCTTGTTTTGAGTTTTATACGATTTGGGCTTCATGTGACAAATACAATTTAAAATACTCAACCCCATTATGTGGACTCTTGCCTGAGAGGAATTACCTAGGATTGCCACTGGGTAAATAATTATTAGTTTCTTTATTCCAAAATAGTTTGAAGCAAATACGTAGGCTTTTTTTTTTTTCCTAAGGATAAGATTCTGTAGAAGAGAATTCATAACATGAGTTTGGTAAAATTCCATTTTCTCCAATATTTTGTCTCTAGACCAACAAAAAGAGCAGTGATAATATCTTTTCAGAGGCAAAATTGGTGTGGAATTTTTTTTCCTCTTAGCAGAACTTTAGACTCTGAAGAAGTATTTTGGTATGCTTATTTAAAGAGCAGCTCGATTTACTGCCAAATAACTCTTCATGAAAGACATATGTAAATACAGCAGAGTAAATGAGATAATTCTATTGCATTTGAAAAACACTTTCTTAATTATGTGAACTTGTTTCAAAGAATATGAAAATGCTCTGTATTTAATTCTGTAAGAAGTTTGGCTGTGATATTTATGATGTAATCATAGCCAGGAGTTGAAAATTATATTAATATTGAATGCAAAACTATTTTCTTTTCTCTCTTCTTGTATTTTTAATAAAGGAAAATGCTAATTAAAAAATTGATTGCAAAAAATATCCTCTCTGGCACTAACAACTGCCTTCCGCTTTGTTTTATTTGTAATGTGTCAGAATTCACTTTTGCAGTGTTCTGGAAGCCAGACTATTATATGAAAAAAAATTGAATTAAATATACTGTTCTATCAAAGATGGCATTAAGGTGCACAAAAATGCTAGTCTTCTTTATATCACAAAATATCTTTATATCCACCAAAAATATTTGTCCCAAATTTTCAGTTTCCAACAAATATCTAACATATTGTTTCTTATTATTTCAGATATGAAGCCAGCACACGGAAGCAATTTCAAATCAGCTATCTAGTTCAAATTTTAAGATCATGCAAAATAATTGAAATATGATATTATGCATCTTTTACAAATAGGGAATTGAGGAACCAAATGATTAAGTGCTGTACCTCAAATCCTGCTGTTAATGAGTAATATCCATTCAAGGATATTAATTTCCTGTCTTCCAAAGCTAAGTTCCTCTCCCTCCACCAAGCTGCCAACTGAACCCTGATTTAAATACTGATTTTTCTAGTTAATTTTCCCCCTTTGTCAGTCTTCAAAACATATCATAATCCAAGTATTTTAAAGAGGCAATACATGCTTACTAACAAGTCAGTTTATTTTATCTTTGGAATCATTTTGTTGTTCCACCAAAATAATCATAACCTATGAAGAAAATTTTCTACCTGGAATTACTAATAAAATCCCAAAGTTGAACTCATTGTTATCACTCCTTACTCCAGCCTCAACAAACCATTTTATTTCATGATCACACTCACAGACCCTGTAGTATTTATCAACCAAATGCATAAGAATAAGACTAGATTGTTCTTTCTCCCTTGCCTCGTATTCCAATCATAAACCCTTTTTCATTTGCTGTGCTAGGTGCTTCTGGAATCAATTGTCCCTCCACAGTACAGATCTGGTTTTAGTAGTTCCAAGTGTTTTCTTGTTCTCACCTAGACCCTTGCAATGACTTCCTATGTGTTCTCCCTCCCAGGTATCTCCACTTGCTCCAATCAAATCATTGCTAGAGATCTTTCTGTCTCACCATCTCAGACACCTGCCCTAAAGATCGGAATGCTTCGTGAGGATAAAGTTAAACTCCAGTCTGATAGAAATAGTGAGGAATCTCCTTACCTCCTCAGCCTCGTCTCTTCCCATACCCTTCTGAACACAGTCCTTTCAAAGAATCTTCCTACAGTATCGGTCTCAGAGTGGTCCCTCCCCTCTGCTGATTTATACCTGTGTTCTCTCTCGCGCCTTCACATCACAGAAAGAGATGCAAAGTTGTGCCAGTAATTCCAAATAGCACCGCTGGATAGAAGGATAGTAATCCTGGTCATCATCGAATTTCTTCAGGAACACCCAAGAGCAGGCCTCCTTCTGTTCACCTCCCTCTCACACTAGTCCTGCCTGCTCTTCTTCTGTTAAGGAACAAGCTTCAGGAATGAATAACAATTGTGTGACTTCAAGTGAAAAGGTGGTGGTGTGGTAGAAAACAAGGCGGACTGGGAGGGATAAAGATGGTCAAATCGGCAAGGGCAGTTCAGGGGATCCAGTTCTAAGCATATTGTTCCTAACAAGGGAAGATACACATATAGCCTCAAGTTACTGAGTGAAGGGTACCTCCTGAAGTGTGGGATGAATGGTAGGAAGTCGTACCTCAGCAGGGTTGGTGCTGCCTGAATTGCAGAACCCACACAAATCAGCCAATTGCTTTTGTACTTTATCTAAACATTAGCTTAAATTCCAACAAGAGTGATCTAATCACAAACAGCTCAGTGGTTTAATGACAAATGTTAATTAATAGTTGGAGCACTAGCCTGGTATGCACAAGGACCCTGGTTCAAACCCCAGCACCACATACACAGCTGAGAAATGAAGGTCAGACGAAAAAATAAATAAAATTAATGATAAACTCTCTCTCTTCTCTCTCTCAAAAAATAATAAAAATTAATGATTGAATTAATCTTTCTCATTCAAGAGAGGGATAATATATACTAATAATTATTATCAAGGACCTGGGGGATTCTGAAAAAGATCAAAAGGAAAAGATACCCTTGAGGCACAGAAGACTCATAGTTAAAGCAAGCATTACTTCATTTTATCAGAATTTTCCTGAAGGCTTCCACTTTATTAAAATCGAAATGAAGTATTATGACATCAAATAAAACTGAATATGACTCAAATGCAGACAGAGAAGATCCAGGCATATGCCTTGAGATGTAGGAAATAAGCAAGTGATGTAAGGAAATTAGCATTTCAATAAAGGAATTAAACTTTGCATTAAAATCAGTACACTGTATGATGAAGAAGAGGAGAAAATAAAACCCACAATGAGATACATAAATCTGAAAATGTATAGTACAGGATCCAGCAAATCCAAATGGAAATTCCAAGAGAAAAATAAAACATTAAAATAGAAGAAAAAAATCAAAGATATAGGTGCAGAAAACCTTCTGAAACGAGGTGAAAGCACACTGAGTATTTGGCACTGCTGTTGCTCTACATGCTGCGGGAAATTTTAGTGAAAAGATGCCAATTATCTAAATTCTTTTTGAATTTTTTTAATTACAAAGGCAAAGAATAGTTATGTAGGCAGAAAAATATGTTCAAAAATTGGAAAGTCTTACATGTATGCTTAAGAGCACAAAATGTCAAAAATAATGGAGTAATTAACAATTATATATAAAAATAGTAATTTTAAATGAGTATCACAAAATGACAAACTAAAATATGCAACAGGTCAGATACCGAAACACACTTCTTTAGGATAAATAAATGATACATTAGAGTCATAGAAATAGTGGGACCAAGATTAAGAATTATATTAAAATGTAATAGCTTACAGGGGCTGGAGCAGTGTCTCAGCAGTAGAGCACTTGCCTAGCATGAGCAAGGACCCAGCACCACATACACAACTAAGTTTCCCAGAAACAAAAAACAGACAAAAAATAAATAAAATTGATTCTCTTTTTCTCTCTAAAACAAAACAATAACAGGTACAGATACTTCTAAAAAAAAAAAAAGTGTATCTTCCCCAAATCTACACCCAGGTTAGAAATGAACTTGTATACCATCAAAAGAGCTCTAGATATACATATCTATGTATGTTACTGCTCACTTATATTTGTGTAGGAGATAATAAAGGACGTTACTGTTGGGCTCTTTAAAGAATAAAATGTTTTTCCAAGTCTAATTTGAGTTTATGAAGAACGGAATCAAAGACCTCTATAAAATACATTTTTATATCTATTGGGGCAAGATAATTCTTTGAAACCAGTTAAACATAGTTGTAGATGGATAACTATTGAATACAGCTATGGTGATGAATATAAATGTCAAAATTAATTATTTTAAATCAGGATATAATGCCAATTTAAGCGACTATATAGTAATACCCTAGGAATAAAATTCCAGATTAAATAATTTTGACAAATTGAGTCATTTGCAAATGATATTGTTCAAAAATAATATATTTTCTCTCACGAAATAACAAAGTAAAATTAAAAACTGAATATAACATATGAAATGCTTTTTAAAATCTATAATAATCAAGTCAGTGTAGAGGCATAGAATCAAACCAAATTGGGAAGCATGTCTGTGAACAGGCCAAGCATAAAATACAGTATAAGATGTAATTGTGCTTCAAATCAGTGGGAAAAGAACCAATTATCTAATAAATGGAATCAGGGGAGTCAGCTTATATCTGCAGGAGAAAAATTGAATTGCTATCTCAAACCATACCCCTAAATGCATTAAAGAATAAGAAAAGATTTACATGAAATTAATAAAATAAAATGTTTTATAAAAATGGCAAGGTGTTATTTACACAGATTTCTCATAGAACATAACTTTTGTAGGCATTCCATCAACTCACATAGGCAGGAAAATATTGATGTATTTATTATACATATACTTAAATTATTTTTTCCTAACTATGACCACACTAAAAACTGAAGAAAATATTCTAAACATCAATTATAAGTAAATAGTTTATGTTCTTAATTATAAAAAGTTCTTGTAAATCAATAAGAAGGAATAATCACAATAGTTTCAGCTTTAAAATGGTAAAAATTATTATAAAAAAACAAAAATATGTAGCTTCACTATTCATGAATGAAGTATGCATTTTCAGAAAGAGATGAAAACATCTTTTAGCTCACAAATTGGCAAAAATTATATTTGTTTGTAATATCTAAGGCTGGCAAAGGTGTAAAGATATAGGCTCTTTCTACACCATTAGTGGAGTCATATATTAACTTACCTTTCCATGAGAACAAGTTTGCTTCAGGCTCTTATAAATATGCACCAGCTTCAACCCAGAAACTTTACTTGTAACAATTTATCCTGTACTAATCCATATAACAGTGGTCCACTTGATGCTTTGAATACAGCCCTTGCTGCTCTGGTTACTGTGCCTTATGTTTTGTAAGGACATGTTTATTTATCTTCCTTTCTCTCTCTCCTCCTTCTCTTATCTCCCCCTCACTAACCTGAGGTGAACCAGGATAACCTTTCTTCCCCATCCTATGCAGAGTTCTCTGTCCTTGTGCACACACCTACCACAGGAAGGACGTAACTCAGAAATTGGGGATGTCACCAGAAGATCTCAGAAAAGGACTATCTCCAAAATTAACAAATGAAATACAACTCTGTTGGAGAACATGTGGAAAGTAGCCTTTGATTCACCTCTTTGTTAAAAACCCTGTTCTTCTTGATGGGCAGAATCGCAGTCTCTGGGATAGGAGTCCCCTGTGTTTCTCTTTAGCTAACAAAGCAACACAATATATTTTTCTTTTTTCTCTAAACTACATCCTCAATTTTGGATTGGTTTTGAGGACAACACTCACCCAATAGATGTTGCTCAAACTTAAAATACCTGTGCACAGCAGTGA
Organism: Aplodontia rufa; assembly: GCA_004027875.1. Classification (NCBI taxonomy): domain Eukaryota; kingdom Metazoa; phylum Chordata; class Mammalia; order Rodentia; family Aplodontiidae; genus Aplodontia; species Aplodontia rufa. The sequence continues at coordinate 29,649 of PVKS010014630.1, forward strand.
TATATTCTGTTAATTGGTGATATGATTGAATGTGTGTGTCCATCCCAAATCCATTAACATTGAATCCAAATCACCAATGTGATGATACTTCGAGTTTGACTTTTAAGAGGTGATTAGATCATAAGAGTGGAACTCTAATGAATAGTATTATTGTCTTTATAAGAAGAGACATGATACCTCTCTATATATATCTACCCCCCCACACCCACTTATAAGGAGGTGTGAGAAGATGGCCGTCTACAAACCAGGAAGAATGGGAGGAATTTCTACCTCCTACTGGAACTTCTCGCTCCTTTCTCTTGGACTCTCCAGAACTGTGAGAAATAAATGTTTATTGCTTAAGCCACCCAATCAATTAGAATTTAAAGCTTCTCAAATATGACATACCCTGAATGTTATTTGTTAATCATTCAAAACTCTGCTTATGTAATTACCCTTGAAACCTCTTCAGCCAGGGAAATGTGTTTGAAGGACAACAGATGATAAAGCTCCAAATGGCTGTGGTAGGCAAACAAGAAAAGGTTAGAGGATTTCTTGACTAAACAGAAAAATATAAATGTCCCAAGGAGTGGTTGATTAAAGGGAGGACAATCTGACAAATCTGATACCATTTCCCCATATTTGTACAAGGAAGAAATCAGCTACATTGGAACTGCCTCTTTTTCTGTCCTTAATGAAAAATCAAGAGCATGATTGTTTTGGTGTAGGGGGTGTCTATTGCCCACTGTAATATAAACTATTTTTCCAAGTACTTCCCAAGACAAATGGTGTGGCAGAGGGGAATTGAGTATTATACAAAAATTTGAATTTGTCTGTGAAGAGAATACTCACAGTCTTCCACACCTAAACAATGCAAATTAGAAGCTTTGAAGCTTGCCTTATCTGCAAGGTCAAGGTATAGGGACAGCAACAAGGAGAAGCATGAGGGTTCTGTATTGGAATGATGCATTTAGTGAGTGGTCTCCATTCTAAGAGCCCGCATATTATGTACTTGTATTTCTCAACTTCATTTAAATCAGTAAGTGCTTTGAGTTAACTCTCTAATTGTAAATTCAGACCTAACAGTAGTCATTCATTATTGTAATAGATGAGCCACTTTCCTGATACTTCCTCTATTGGGGAAATCCCACATCTCACAAATCCTGATAAGGGATAATCTGGATTTCTTTTAGAGTAATGAATTGTCTTCTCATCCTACAGACATTATTATGGTTTGTTCTATTGATAATATAGGCTGTGAAGAATAGGAAATAGTAGGAACCCTGGGCAAAATGTGCCTAGATAAAATTTATCTGTGCCAGAAGATCAGAGATAAAAACCACAAAAATATATAAGACTAATATGAACTTATCTGAAAGATTCTTTGAGGGTGACTTGGATCTTTCCATACAAAGTGAATGGTAAGATTCAATACTCTGTAACCACTCTAAAAGGGTACCATATTTGGGCCAAAGTTTAGCTTTAGGAGAGAAAATACGACCACTTTTGAGGATGCTGTCTGAGCATTTAAGAGATGTATTAAAGGATGCCAGTGTTGAGTAAGAAAAGGGTCTTCAGGTGACCATGCCACGCTGGAAGTAATGTCATTACCTAGTCCTGAACTCCACCAAATCCAATAATAGTCCAGTGATGATGTGACCAGCCAGCTCCCAGAAAAGAATCATGGCACAAACCCTTTTGAGTTAAGGACAAAGTCATTACGATTTTCTCAAGTGCCCATGCTTATTCTAAATTAACAGTTCCTGGGTTGTCCCTGGTACCTGTTTACAGCTAAAAATGTGACCAATGGAACTTCAAATTATACATTTGATATATTAATCCATCTGTCTATGAAGTCAGATGTGCTCCAAAGTGTTCCATTATCAAATAGAAACAAATATATAGAGCTGGACCTAATTAGGATCCTGATTAGGATCTAAAGACCCAAACGGATTTTGGAGCCACATTATTTGCCTTCCTCTAGGCTTTTCTGGGGAATCACGAACAGACTGCCTATGATCAAAGGACAGAGTGCGGAGGTGGAAATCTAGGATTTTAGAACGTTCCATGAAACTCTGGGTGCTGTAGCGCAGTTGTGTTGGTAACCAAAGGAGAAATGCTAATATGGAGATACAACAATGGAGCCATTAACATGTAACAACATGTGGCCAATCCAGGCTCTTCCTGAAACTAAGAAAACAATCTGATTCTGACTGTCTAAACGAATTACAATTACAGTCATACAATTTGGAAAGTAAAAAAAATTGATGGAACTCAAAGAATGTCCTGGGGTGCTTCCTGGTATTGACTTATTCATTGATAAAATCAATTGGGAGACAACACCATTGGTATAAGTCAGTCAGTCTGTCAAAGGCTCAGATTCCTTCTAGAAGGAAGCTTTGGGACACTCCAGAAAATCACCTTGGAGTAGCCCATCAAAGCAGCCCCACCTGGAACTTACTAGAGAAAAATCCTCCAAGTCCAGAGCAGCCCCTGCCTCCTCAATGCCCCACATGCCTCTCAGTCTTTTTTGGTCCTGGCAGGCACAAGATCAGACTCCACTAGGAGGACCCTGTAGGAGCAGCCAGTAGGTCCACCCAGGACCTACTGGAGGAAGATCCTCCACATCCAGAGCAGCCCCCACCTACCCAAACCCCTGTGAACAATCTGGACCTCTTTAGGTCCTGGCAAGCAGGAGACAAGTGCTCAGGACACCACTGGTAAGACCCCTGCCCAGAACAGAAGAGAGCGATCCTCCCCCAGCACCTCTTAACTGAATCCCATGTGAAGGTCCAGTCCTCTTTTGGTCCCAGCTGGCAGGCACCCCATCCAGAAAAGCCCCCTGACACCTTATGTGCCATTCAGGGCTTTCTTTGGTCCCCTCTTCCTTTGGTCCCTGTTGGTAGCCACTCAGAACACCCCCAGATAGATCTGCCATCTTAAGTAGCCCCTGCCCAGCTGAAGGACAGGTCCAGGCTTATTCTGCTCCAGGCACCAGCACATGCCCATGATTGACTGCAGGAGCATCCCCACCTGGACCAGCCCTTAACCCAGGTCTCTTCTAGTCCTGGCCTGGCAGGCACCCAGGACAACCCTACCTTTCATGCAGGAAATCTCAATTCAGATATCCAGAAGAAGCTCTTCAAAAATGAAGAATCAAAATAGGAAAGGGTCACCTCAAAATCAAAATTCTCCTGAAAAGGATGCCATAGATAGGGACCAAGATGAAAACCTTGAGAAAATCATTAATGATCTGATTACTAAAAGAACAATGAACTAAAAGAAGATATAATGAAGGGACTAAGTGAGAAAACTCAAGAGATGAAAAACTCTATTATTAAAGAGATAGACATACTCAAAAAGGGAGTAACAGCTAAAATCTGCAGTCAATGACATGAGAGGAACCATGGAAGAATTTAATAATAGACTAACTTCTATAGAAAACAGAACCTCAGCTCTGGAAGAAAGAACTGACAATGAGGACAGGCTGAGCAAGCTCGAACACATGGATAACAAAAAAGAAAAAAAATCTTACAGAACATTTTTAAAGATGATTAGGATGAAATGAGAAGAAATAACCTAAGATACAGGAAGAAATTGAAACACAAATGAATGTGATATGGAACATTCTCAAGGAAATTGCTAAGGAAAATTTTTTCCCATATAAAAATAGTCAGATATGCTCATCCAGGAAGCTTATAGGACACCCAATAGGCCTAATCAAATGAGAAGCTCACCAAAACACATCATATTCAAAATGTACAACAGGAAAATCAAGGAAAGAATATTAAAAGCTGCAAGGGATAAATGCCAAACCACATTCAGTGGCAAACCAATAAGAATCACAGTTGATTTTTCAGCTCAGACTCTGGAAGCAAGAAGATCATGGAAGAATATTTTTCAACATCTGAATGAACACAACACGCAGCCAAGAATACTATACCCAGAAAAACTCAGCTTCAAAATTGATAGGAAAATAAGAACTTTTCATAATAAGATCAAACTTGCAGCATTCATAAGCAGAAAACCAGCATTACAAAGAATCCTTAAAGATAAACTCCAGATAGAAGAACAGGCAAACATTATTCAACACCCACAAAGGAAATTCAATAAAGGTGTATACTATCAATAGACAGCTAAGACAGCACTTACTAATAAAACACAATGACAGTGAACTACAACCACATAACTATTCTAACACTGTATGTGAATGGTCTCAATGCACCAATTGAAAGACATAGACTAAAAGATTGAATCAAAAAATGAAACCCACCAATAGGCGGCTTACAGGAAACCCACCTTTCAACCCATGACATCCATAGATTGAGGGTGAAAGGATGGGGAAAAAAAATCTACCAGGCATTGAGCCAAAGAAAGCAAGCTATAGTTGCAATTCTTATGTCCAAAAAAGTGGATTTCAAACATAAATTAATCAGAAGAGATAAAGAAGGCCACTACATCCTAGTAAAGGGAACAATAAAACAGGAAGGTATAACCATAGTAAATATATACCCTACAAACACCAATGATCCCAATTATGTGGAAAAATTACTCCAAGACATAAAACCACTAATGGACCTCAACATGACACTATTGGGAAATTTTGATAGACCTCTATTACCAATAGACAGATCATCAAAGCAAAAAACAGTAAAGAGATCTCCGGTCTAAAAACATAATGAATCAAACAGACTTAACAGATATATACAGATATTCCAACCCAAATAGGCAGAGTATACCTTCTTTTCAGCATCACATGGATCCTTCTCCAAAGTAGATCATAATTCTAGTTCATAAAGGAAATCTCAGTAAATATAAAAAAGAAGAAATTATTCCATGTATCCTATCAGACCATGATGCCATGACCCTAATAATTAATAACAAAAATCATCACAGAAAACATGCATGTACATGGAGATTGAATAACACCCTATTAAATGAAGAATGGATCCAAGAAGACATGAGAACAGAAATTAAGGAATTCTTGGAAGAGAATGAGAGTGAAGACACAATATATCAAAACTTTTGAGACACCATGAAAGCATTCTTTTTTTTTAAAGAGAGGACAGTGAGAGAGAGAGAGAGAGAGAGACAGAGAGAAACAATTTTTATTGAGTTTTTCACATGGCTGTCATTGCTCTGACCCTTAGTTGTGTACGTGGGTGCTAAGGTTTGAACTCATGTATTTGTGCATGCCGGTCAAGCGCCATAACCACCAAACCATTGCTCCAGCCCCGCAAAAGCATTCTTAAGAGGAAAATTTACAGCACTGAGTATCTACATTAAAAATCAGGAGAGATCCTTAACAAATAAGCTTACGCTCTACCTCAAATCTCTACAAAAGGAGGAACAATCTAATCCCAAAGCCAGCAGAAGACAGGAAATAATCAAGATCAAAGCTGAAATCAATGAATTTGAGAACAAACAATAAAAAGAATTGATGAAACGAAGAGCTGATTATTTGAAAAAAATAAATAAAATTAACAGACCCCTAGCTAATTTAACTAAAAGAAGAAGAGAATCAAAGCAAACCAATAAAATCACCAACGAAAATGGGGTGATCACCACTGACCCCCTTGAAATCAAACAGATTATTAGAACATATTTTGAAAAACTATATTCCTATAAATCTGATAATCTGGATAACATGGACAAATTTGTAGACACATACAACATCCCCAAGTTGACACAGGATGAAATTGAAATTCTAAGCAGCCCAATAACAGGCACTGAAATCCTTACAGCAATTAAGTCTTCCAAAGAAGAAAAGCCCAATACCTGATGGATTCCCTTTGAAGAAGAGCTAACACCTCTTCCTATCAAGCTGTTCCAAGAAATTGAAAAAGAGGGAACTCTCCCAAGCACTTTTTATAAAGAAACCATAACTCTGATACTAAAACCCAACAAAGACACATAAAAAAAGAAAACTACAGACCAATATCCCTCATGAACATCAATGCAAAAATCCTAAATAAAATTCTCATAAATCACAATTAAAAATACATCAAGAAGGTAATTGATCATGATCAAGTGGGATTCATTCCAGATATGCAAGGTTCAACATATGCAAATCAATAAATGTAATTTGTCACTTAAACAGAATTAAGGACAAAAACCATATGATCATCTCAATAGATGCAGAAAAGGCATTCAATAAAATCCAACATCCTTTTATGATCCAAAATCTAGAGAAAATAAGGATCAAAGGAAATTATCTTAACTTTGTGAAGACCATATATGCCAAACCCTCAGCTAGTAGAATACTAAATGGAGTATAGTGGAAAGCATTTCCACTATACTCAGGAACAAGACAAGGCTGCATGCCTTATCCACTTTTATTCAATATAGTCCTCCAGACCCTAGCTGGAGCAATCAGGCAAGAGAAGGAAATCAAAGGAATAAGAATAGGAAATGAGGAGGTCAAACTATCTCATTTTGCTGATGACATGATCCTATATCTGGAAGATAAAAAAAAAAAAAACTCCACCAGAAAACTGCTTGAGTTAATAAACAGATTTGTCAAAGTAGCAGGCTATAAGATCAAGACCCATAAATCAATAGCTTTCCTATACACAAACAATATTAGAACAGAAGAAGAAATGAGGATATCGGTCCCATTCACAATATCCTCTAAAAGAATAAAATATGTAGTAATTAATCTAATAAGAAAAGTAAAATATCTTTACAAAGGAAATTATTTAACACTGAAAACAGAAATTGCAGAAGACCTGAGCAGATGGAAAGATGTTCCATGTTCTTGGTTAGGCAGAATTAATATAATTAAAATGGCCATTCTACCAAAATCACTATACAGATTCACTGCAATCCCCATCAAGATTCCAAGGTCATTCTTTATAGATATAGAAAAAGCAATTCTCAAATTCATTTGGAACAACAAGAAACCCAGAATAGCCAAAAAACTACAAGAAAGATGAAACAGGTTGCTTAGCAATACCAGATCTGAAATTATGCTATAGAGCTGTAATATTAAAAACAGCATGGTACTGGTATCAAAATAGAAATGAAGACCAATGGAATAGAATAGAAGACCCTGAAACAAACACACAAATCATTAAACATTTGATTTTTTACAAAGGGGGTCAAAATATAACGTGAAGGAGAGACAGCCTATTCAACAAATGGTGCTGGACAAACTGGACAGCCACTTGCAGAAAATTGAAATTAAATCCTATCTCTTATCAAGCACAAAAATCAAATCTAAATGGATCAAGGAATTAGAAATTAAACCAGCTACCATACAAATGCTAGAAGAAAAATTAGGACCAACACTCCAGCATATCGGAGTTGGCAATGACTTCCTCAATAAGACTCCTAAAGTGGAAAAATTAGTCAAAAATCAATGAGTGGGATTCCATTAAACTAAAAAGTTTCTGTAAAGCCAAGGAAATAGATGAAACAGTCAAGAGACATCCTACTGAATGGGAGAGAATCATGGCCTGTGATCCCTCTGACAGGGGAATAATATCCAAAATATACATAGAATTAAAAAATCTCAATAACAAAAACACAAACAATCCAATCAACAAATGGGCCAGAGAGCTAAACAGAAACTTCTCTGAGGAAAATGAGCAAGCAAATGAATATATGAGAAAGTGTTCTAAATTACTGGTAATCATAGAAATGCAAATCAAAACTAATTTAAGATTTCACCTCACTCCAGTCAGACTGGCAATGATGAATAATACAAAAAATAACAAATGCTGGAGGGGTTTTGGGGAGATAAGAACACTAGCAAACTGTTGGTGGAATTGCAAACTGGTACAGCCACTCTGGAAAGCAGTGTGGAGACTACTTAAAAAATTAGTGTTAAGGGCTGGAGCGGTTGCTCAGTGGTTACAGTGCTTGCCTCGCATGCGCAAGTATGTGAGTTCAAATCCCAGCACCACGTACACAGCAAAGTCTCGGAGAAATGGATGTCACATGAAAAACTAAATAAAAATTGCTTCTCTCTTTCTCTCTCTCTCACTGTCATCTCTTTCTTTATTAAAAAAAAAATTAGGGTTGGAGCCACCATATGATCCAGCTATCTCTCTTCTGAATATATTCCCAGAGGAGTTAGAATCAGAACATTACAGTGACACAGCAAAATCTACACTCATAGCAGCTCAATTTACAAAAGCTAAATTATGGAACCAAACCAGATGCCCCTCACTGGATGGATGGATCCAGTGGAATACAATGGAATTCTTCTCAGCTATTAGAAATAATGATACTGCATCCATTGAAGATAAATGGAAGGCAATGGAAGAAATCATGTTGAGCAAAGTTAGCCAAACCCACAGAGTCAAAGGCTGAATGTTTTCCCTCATTTGTAGAGGCTGGAGCTAAACCAAGGCTTTGGGGAAAGGTAGATAAACTCATGGATTAGAACCATAGAACAAAAATGCAATTTGCTAATATTTATGAGACATAGTTGCAAGATACTGCATAAGATATTTGAACAAGGGGCTGGAGCAGTGGCTCAGCAGTTAAGGTACTTGCCCAGCATGTGCGAGTACACAAGTTCAAACCCCAGCACCAGGTACTCAACAAAGTTGTGGGGCAATGAAGGCCACATGAAAAACTAAATAAAAATTATTTCTCTCTCAGTGTTCGTCTCTCTTTTAAAAAAAAAAAGATATTTGAACAAGCTATACTACATGCCTTTACAAAAATGTAAATGCTTAATCCTATTGTAAATATATATCAAAGAATAATAAGGGATGACAGGAAGGGAGGAGAAGGGGAAAGGTTAGAACTGAGATAAAGCAAGGTACATTCCAAGCATTTATAAGTATATCACTGTATATACTATAGTCCTGTATATAAAAATGTATATAAAATGTTCTTCATAGGTATAAGAATTATGACACTGTACTTGGGTGGCTTTTTTTTTTTAGGTAAATATAGGACCCAAAAGAGAGGCAATAGGACAATAGGAGGAGGGAAGTAGAGGAGTGCGGTGGGGTGGGGATATTGACCAAATTATATTGCCGTATTGTGTGCATCTAGGAATATGTGACAACAAATCCCATCATTATATCACCTACAATGGACTAATAAAAAAATTAAAAAGAAAAAGAAAATCATCTTGAACAGCTGAAGTGTTGGGGTAAATTGAAATAAAGATAAACAGAATGAGTGAAAGAGAAAAGTAATAATCACCAACTTAGTCTCATAACAAGTGACAGGAAAGAAGACAGTAACAATGTTTTCTCTCTTTTGTGTGTTTTTGTGTATATATGTTTCATTTGCTTCTCCTTATCCTTTTCTCCTACAATTATGTATAGGGCATGTTGGTGCTGAGCAAATTCTCAACTTGGCCCATAGAAAAGATTTAAAAACATTGTTAATGAGCTAGAAAAAAATAGGGTTGTTAGGATGCGGTTATGAGTGAGACTTTGTGTTGCTCCCTGAGAGGGAGGAGGTGAATTCATTTTGGATACATACAGGTTCATTGCATAAGTTGGGGATTTTTTTTTTTTAATTACTGGAAGAAGAGTTTGAGCTGCTGTAACATGGATGTCACCAGCATTTAGCACTCTTTCTCACTTGTCAGTATCTAAACCCCTTCTCAGTGAGAGATGCGTTCTACCTCCCAGCACAAATGGAAACTGCCAAGTTCTTTTTTTCCTTCCCCCTTGGAAGGCATGGACCTGTGACAAGGACTCCACCAGTCCTACTTGCCAGTCTCAGATTTGGGAGACAATGAGGGAAAGAAACAGAGAAAAAGAGGGTCCTCTCTGGCCATCTAAGAGAAGTTCCTAGGATGACTGTGGCAGAATTGGCAGCTAGACCGCAGAGGGCTGTGTGTGGGATTCATGCTTAAGTGTTTAAGGTGGCTTCATTTTCCTCATCAGACTGAGTCTATGGCACCATTTCCATGTCTTCCACAGCTGTTAAGACTTCATAGCACTATGCAGTATGTTGCTTTTCCATTTTCTAATATCTCCCATTTTATTTTATTTTTCAGAATTTTTCACTTTTTGAGACAGTGTCAGATCTCATACCCTTTCATTAAATCTTTTTTGTTAATTTTGTAAGAGAAAGTTTGTTGGTTTTTTTATATAAAAAATAGAATCAATTTTATTTTTCCATCTGGTTTTTATTTTTCCTTCACTTAGTTGGGCACGTGGTGCTGGGGATCGAACACCCAGGTCCTTGCGCATTCCAGGCAAATCCTCTATTGCTGAGCCACCTCTCCAGCCCGTTTCTGTTGCTTTTAACTAAGAATCCTGACAATACAATTATTGTTGCTTATCACAGGATTATTCATTGAGAACTATAATTAAAAACTGATTAAGTATCCTAAGTATGATGTTGGGGTTTAGTGAAATTTATTGTATTTATTCCACAGGCTACTAGTAATCATGTTTAAATAATGCCATGGGATACAATTTAATGAAATGAAGCATTCATGTTATACTGAATAGAAAACCACGTCACTTGAAATAATGTTAAGTTAGCTGAGAGGTGGGATACAGGTTTGAAATTCATTCCATCTGTATGACTGATGTATCTATCATCTATCTATCCTATATTAATTACCTGCTTCTATATAACAAATTGCCCCAAAATTATCCGCTTAAAATGACAAACATTTCTTCTCTGCCTTTCCTTTGAGTTGCAGATCTGGGAGTAGTTTTGCTGGATGTTTCTGGTTCAATTTGCTAAGAAGTTATTGTCAAGCTGTTGGCCAGGCAAGCATTCTCAGGAGAAATGATTGAAATCAAAGGATCCTTTTCCAAGCTCCAGAGGATTGCATAAGGCTTCATTTTTTCACCATGTGGGTCTCTCCACAGGACTATTCTCAGTCTCACTTTCCCCAGAGAGAAGAGACAGAGATGGAAATTCAACCTTTTATAATCTAACATTAGAAGTGACATCTCACCCGCTAGAAACAAGTCACTAAGTCTAGCCCACCTAGGAGAGCATAATTAAACTCCACCTTTGGAGTGGAGGGGTATCAAAGGATCTGGCTACACATCTTAAATAACCACCATCTGCATGTGCATATAACATACCTAAATACATGAAGTATTTCATAATTAAAACATTCAGATGAATAAATGCCATAAAATATCATGCATGTTATAAAAATGAGTCCCTGATTATAAGTGTATTTGTGGTGTGGGTGTTAGCTGTGTCAACTCCCTGTGACAACCTACAGCAGAGCTAAGGCACCTCAGGTGCCCACCTCCTGGGAAGGTGAACCTTTGCAACTATATGTTGCACAACACAGAGGTAACTTTTAGACTCTGGGAGGTAAGGGACAATAAGGCAAAGTTCAGATTTCAGAGAACAATGGAATTGCTGAAAGCACCTAAGGACAGAAGGAGGTTGCTGAAACCAACTGTCTCATGCTCCCAGCTGGGAGGAAAGAAGTGGTTCTGGGTGCTAGAAGACGTTGCGGGACATGGCCTGTCCTTTCAGTACAATGCTCCGGACAGTTGCTGCCAATAGATGAGTGGGCATCCCAAGGGGACACAATTACAACTCCATTGTGAGGAATGTCCACAAATAGCTGGAGACGTGGGAATGGGAGAGACTAACAGAAAACTGGACTCCTGTAGATGGTGACATTTAGGTATTGATAATATGGTGACCTCCATTCTTTATTTTCTTTTCTTTCTTTTTTAAAGAGATAGTTCTTAATTTATGTTGCCCAAGCTGGCCCTGCATTCCTGGACTCAGGCAATTCACCTGCCTCAGTCTTCTCAGTAGCTGGGACTGGCTCTATTGTGACCTCATCTCTATCCCATGTCTCTAATAGATTCAGAGTGGATAGATACCAAAAAGATTTTTTGTTCTGTTTTGTTTTCTCTTGCCAATCTACATCTCTTAAATTTTCTGTAATAACTATGTAGCATTTTATACTAATGAAAAGTTAGATTTTTAAAACATGCATTCTAATATGGAGATAACACAATTATGGTATATGATAATATAAAGTATTAACAGTGTAAAACATGTTTTTTGTTTTTGTTTTATTGGTGCTGGGGATTGAACCTATGGGCATCCTACCATTAAGCCACATTCCCAACCCTATTTCTAATTTTGAGACAGGGTCTTGCTAAGTTGCCCAAGCTGGCCTTGAACTTGCTATAGTCCTTCCATAGCCTTCCAAGTTTGGGATGACAGGTGTGTGCCATTATGCCTGCCTAAACATGTTTTTTATATGATATATATGCATATTTATTTATACATATTTATATATTGCATATATATATATATATATAGAGAGAGAGAGAGAGAGAGGGATACTCTCTATATATCTATGTCCATTTCTGTATTCAGGATTGGAAAATCTAGACGAAAACATACAAAGAAACATAGGTAGTTCTTTTTCATGGGATTGCAAATGATGTCGTTGTCACCTTTGTATTTATTTCCTGTATTTTCCAAGTTTCTTTAACAAGTATGCATTATTGTTACAATAAAATAGAAAAAAATAACATTGTTAAATAACTCTGTTTGTCATCATCCCATCACTGTGACAAAATGCCTGAGGGAATTAACTTAGGGAGAATAGATTTATTTTCACTAATGATTTTAGAGGTTTCAGTCCACGTTAACTTGAACCCACCACTTTTGGTCTATGGTTTGGCAGAATGTCATAGTGGGGATGACATGGTAGAGGTTGATGCTCAGCTCATGGCAGCCAGAAAGAAGAGGGACAGAGAGAAGGGGACAGAGTCATAGCATACCCTTCAAGAGCATGATCTAGTAACTTAACTTCCTCCTGCTAGGCCTCACCTCCCAAAGTTTTACCACCTCCCAAAAGCACCATCAACTGGGGACAAGACCTTTGTCACAGGAGCTTTTAAGGAAAATTTAAGATCCAAACCACAACAAATGAAAACAGAAATAAATTATGTTAACTTTATATGATGAAATAATGTGTAAATATTAATATTACATTTTTAAAACTATATAATTATATGATTAAATGTATATTTCATAATTATAAGTAAAGAAGGGTTTAAAACACTTCATAATAAATTTGAAATAAGCTGTGTGTGTACATATATATATATATATATATATATATATGAAACAGGAATTTGAATAGGAGTCTTCCTGTTATCTTAAAATTTTGGCTGAAGCCCCAAAACTAAAAACAATGGGTTATAAATAGCCCCACATTCTAAAGAGTGATAATTAGACCTATCAATGCTGGACTCAGTGAAGAAAGCAGACCTGCTCCAGTAACTATCCACCCCCACCACCTACCTTTAACCTACTGCAGTGAAGTCTAAAGTTCAAAAGTTGATTAAAGAATACACATAAGAGGAAAAAATAGTTGACCTTGAAGAGAGTCCAGATCATTTTTCCTTCCCCTTCCAGTCTTCCCCCTACTGTTCCAAAAAGAAATATCCCTGGAGTCATCAACATCACTCATGATCCCAACCTTGTGGAATGGTAGGCTGGTGGCAGTCAGGGGACTGAAATAAACTGAAAGTTCTATACAGAGCTTGATTGTGTCCTTCTTGGAACTTGGGGAGACTGAATCATGCTTCTCAATCAGAAACTGAAAACACAGCAGGCTACATAGTCACTTGAGTTAGCAAAGGACAGTCCTAAGGCACATATACTTTAATCATTTAGCAAATTCAGGGTGCATAAGATTCCTGAGGATTGAGTGGTACTGTGGATGTGTCCCCACCCAGCAGAGATGGTAACAGGCCATTGGGTGATCTGATGAAGCATTTTGGTGAACAGGAGAACATCTAAGAATTGAGCCAGAGAGGTGTCTATACTAGAGAACAGTGTTGAGTAAAAGTGAGTATATGTGTGTGTGTGTGTGTGTGTGTGTGTGTGTGTATGTGTGTGTGTACCTATACAGGGACAGAGTAGTTGTAAAGAACTAGAAATTCTTTCCTATCTGTGTAAATATTTGGACATCTTCTACAATGGAGTACACGACTAATCTAACAATCAATATTAGTTAAGAAAGAACTAAGATAGTACCAGTCGTCCAAGATTTTGTCTCTTCTCCTAGATTCTGCCCTCCCTTCTTCAAATCCTGGGGATTCCAACACTAGAGAGAGAAGGTGAATGAAATCAAGCTCTTCTTTCTCACTCCAGGTTTTTAAGTCATAAGAAATAGTGTGAGTGAAGGGGAGAAGCTTTGATTGAATGGGAAATTTGAATTTTGACTTAAACATTACTGGATACTGAGGACCTGAAGGTGAAGGTTGTTTTTCAAAAAAGAATATACTATTTCTGTGTACAAAAAATGGAACTAGTCAAGAATATTCCTGTATTATTTTAATTTTATTCATTTTATGAAATAACTGGGTGTGTGTATGTGTGAGTTGAAAAATAGACGGATACATGGCAAACAGACACAAAGACAGATAAATAGATGTAGGTCTCAACATATAGATCTCCACACTAAAAAAAAAAAATGGAAAGCAATATACCAAAACTTTTGCAATGTTTATCTCTAAGAGATGGGATTAAGATAAACATCTTTATCTTTTCCTATATTTTGCATTAACATTATATCACTTTATACATAAAAAGTTATCTAAAAATTTCTAATGAGGAGAATTGTACTGTTTTACTAAATTCCATTAGACTAAAGATTCCATAGTGACAGAGACCATTATTACTTTATTCACCACTCTGCACCCAACACAGTATACGGTGTAGAACAGGCACCCAATAAATGTATCCTGGATTCATTAGTAGGTAAACAAAATAACAAGATTTCAACACTTACATTAAAATTAAAGTGCAGCAGGTTTTTTTTCCATACTAGTAACCAACCACCTCTCTGTGCCCATTAATGAAAAGCCAAAATTGTCAAGAAGTGATACCACATACAATCTGAACGCAAAGTTACGCTTGATGCAGGGAAGAGATATTTGTATTGCTTCCCATCGAGGTACCTATACAAAAGCACAGATTATTATTTAGTCATTGTTCTCTGTAAGAAGAAACATTTTTGCAAAGCATTGAATCTGTGTCACAAATACTTGCATCCCAATTTATTTAATACTCCAGTTTTATCCTGATGGTGGTTTTTAAAATTGTATTTCATCCAGTCCCAGAAAGGAAGCTTTCTAAGCATGTAATATGCTAAATACAATGACACAACTCTTGCACTAATAAAATGGTTTAATTTCCACACTCCTTGTCACACATTGAGTTTCCATCACAGGGATTCCTTTGCCCTTCTCAACACTGCTTCTGATAAGGTGCCCTCCTTATGATGTTGGTCAGATCTCCTCTGAGGGCCTGGAAGTTATCGTTGGAAATTCTGGCCATAAGTCAAGAGCTAAGGTGTTTGGCCTACCTGGTCCTTGATTTCCGCATCAGAGACTCTATTCCTTCTTTCACAGTCAGTTTTGAGGGCCTTGCATGGTCCTCATAGAACAGATTCCCCAGTGATGACTTTCCCCTTTGCTTCTACTGGTCCTAAAGGTGAGTCTTACTCACTATCTGATGCTCAGTCTATTCTAGAAGTTATCAGATTGTGGGAGTAGACTTGTGGCATGGGCCTGATGCAGGCAGTGGTCAGGTGACCAACTGACCAGCACCTGGGATGTCTTTGTCCTGAAATCACTCCTAGAGTTTGGAGAATCTTTCCTCCTTTCTGATACCTATGTTCAATTAAGGTCAGTGACCACGCGTTTCACAAAAGGAGTTTAAGCTATTCTTGGAAGGTTGAGCTTTGTGTTAAGATTCATGAGAGTTGCTCCTATGCGGAAGGGACCCTGTCACCTGGGAATCCCTGGCCCAGGGTTAGAAATCCCCAGGTAAGATTGCATCACACTGCTAAGTGGTAGATGGCATAGGCCCTGGAAGTGTGTAAGTGACCCTTATGGTTAGGGGAAAAATCTCATAGCCATGGCTCTTTCCTCAAGTACACTCCACACCCCCTGCTCTCTTGAAATCCCATGTTGAACAATATTACCCAGACATGCCCTGGGCTTGTTAAGTTCTTGATTTCCTTCATTTTGTTGAATGAGGCTCTTCCTTGGTGAGTCAATCACTACCTTAGAAATTTTACAGTAAAAATTAAGGTTGCCTCTCTGGGAAAATTGGGAAGATACTTAGATTCCAACAACAGGTTGAAAATGTTCGGCTTCCCGAGTCAACAGCTCTTCATTATGGTCCCTATCTGCAAGCCACGTACTGATCTATCTCCCAAAGCATTGTTGGATCCACCACACCCTGACAGGGCTCTTAATTGAGTCACAACAGGGGAAATTGGTTCAGGTTTCATAAATGGAATCAACATGAACTTGAATCCATCAGCAGTAACTAGTAAAAATGCAATTTGTACTCTTGCTTTCTCAATTTGTTTGCTCTGACTATAAAAAAAGAAATGTTTTTCCTTCCTCTAACATCAAACGACCTAGAATAGTTTCCTTCAGGGGATAGCACAATGTCTTCCTAAAAGTCCTTTACCTCTCTTTCAATGTAAATGGAAAAGGTACCAACAGCTTCACTGGGTATTTCTATTCCTCAATTCAAGCTTGCATTTTTTCTCCAGTGAAAAAAGAGTTGAAAAAAGAGTCATCATTTCCGCTTTATATGACAAACATCTGCTTCCACCAAGTAGTAAGAGCATGATGGAAATTCCAACAGCAACAAGCAAGTTGTGGGATTCCTTGAGAAGCCACTTATTCCTAGCCCAATGAAAACATTGCTTTTTATTAATAAGTGAGGGGCATATGTTCCTTAAGTAGGTGTTTTGGAGCTAGCAGAAAATGAAACATTCTAGGAACAGCTTCTCTACTAATGCTTTGAACCTCTTTTCCCTCCTCGGATTTCTCTACAAATCTTACAAACCCTTTTTTCCCTCCTTTAATATGCAAGCTATTTAAGATTCTCCAAACAGAAATCAAAGTGCATCAATATCTTATCCCAAGTCTTTACTATCATAGAGAATTTTCTTTGCACCTAAATGAATAACATTGTTAGAACCCATCATGAGTTTTTAAACCACGCTGCCTATTAGACATTTATTTTAATAAATATAGCTAATGTCTTAAACTATATTTATTCCTGCAAAACTATTGAACAAGAATACTTAATTCTAAAGGATCAACATGCTTTCCTGAAAATGGCTGCATTGGGTGCTATATGAATTACTCATGAACAGATACAAAGTTTTGTGCAGGAATATTCCCAAACTAGAAAGAAGGTCAATATTTGATTGCTGCAATTGTTTTTAAAATTGCACAAGCTATAATTGCCTTTATTCAAATAATACAAAAAGATAAATGTCACAAAGTAAATACCATCCTCCATCTTTCCCACTGCCCTGCTCTTACTCTCTTTCATAGACCCTGCTCAAAAGGGAATAGATGTAAACTTGGTCCCTGCTTTAGAGTATTAATATACACACAAAGATATGAATGTTCATGAATAAATAGATTCTTCATAAAGAAAATTATAGCATGGACATTGCTCTGGAACATTACCTTTTTTCTCACTTAATAATGAGATATTTCCATTTTTTTAACTGTGACAGAATATCAGTTATAGAAAGCTGAAATTTAAGCATTCTATTTTTGATTTACATTTAGGTTAATCTGTTATTCTTATTTTTTTAAAAAAAGAGAGAGGGACAATGAGAGAAAGAGAGAGACAATCAATTTTCTTTAGTGACTTTTGTTGCTCAGACACTTCATTGTGTACGTGGTTTGAACTGGCATCCCCGTACATGCCAGGCAAGCACCATAACCACAGAGCTGCCACTCCAGCCTCAATCTCAGCTATTCATGATTATAAATTTTGCCTCAATAAATATCCAATATCTAACTCTCCATTCAAGTACGTAGAAGTGGAAACTTGGTTCAAGAATTAACTCATTTAAAAATTTAATGGGCATTTCAAAGGTCCTCCACTAAATCTTAACCAATTCATATTTCCACAAACAGCACATTCAGAGTAACTGTTTCCCCACAAATTCATCAAATCTGTACAAGCTTTTCCATTTTTTCCTAAATTGTGGGATGTAAAAATTTTCATTGATTCTACTTGCAGAATCTTCATAGTGCAGTTAGTATCATTTTAAAAATTTATGCTTTTCATATTCTTTGTCTTTCTCTTTATTGGTTTAATTTTCTTATGACCTGTACATGTTTTTTATATATTAAAGATAATCCATTCTTATACATACATATATACATAATATTTTTCTTCTAGTCTGCTACTTAACTTTTAAATTAATCTTTTATCATATCCAAGGGTTTTCTTTGTTGTTATTGGTTTTTAAGATTCAAATCCTTTGCTTTTTCTTTTTCAGTTTATAGTTTTTATTCCTTGTTTATGAAG